>CAHIKZ030004419.1:0-32020 GCA_903632075.3 Acanthosepion pharaonis | reverse complement strand
TGACAATCTCTACGAAAAAGCAACCGTTGATGAACCTGGTTAGGGAGGTGCAACATGAGCGACCAAAGAATTATGGGAACTGGTTGTAGTAGGGTTTTGAAAAGGCCTTGATTAAATGTCAAAAGTTATTGAGGCCCTGGAAAGAATTTATCTTGCTCAGCTGAAGAAAAATTGAATAAAGTGGGGAAGAGGTGCTATGTGTAATAATGACCGTCTATGAAACCCCCATAAGTTTTTTTTTTTCAATGGGAATAGGGATACTAACCCTTGTAGCTTTGGTATCTCAATATCATGGATGCAAGGCGATCTAAAGGTATATTGATTTGGTTATAAGATGAAGGCAAAAGCCAGATGAATGGGAGAAAATTCCACTAAGTATTCGTAATGAAGAGGAGACGGAAATGTCTGACCACATCAGTGAAAAGGCCGAGGAACTCTAAGGCCATTAGGAGACAACGTCGCTTGAAATGCCAGTAAACCAAGACGTGTAGCGAGAAACAACACGGTTAGGAAATTGGTTGATAAAGACAACGAGAGCCTAACTGGACAGTCCTGGCCGTAATACTACTACTACTACTACTAATAATAATAATGATTGTTATTAAAGACCACAAACAACAAAAGTGCCTTCTTATTGATATGGCAGTCCCTGCAGACTGCAATGTATCTTTGAAAATATTTAAAAAGCTGTCAAAATACAAGGACCTTGAAATCGAAATCTCAAATATGTGGCACATGGGAAGATCAACAATCCATATAGTTGGAGCTCTAGGATGTTGGAGTTTTTGGGTACCCTGGTGTACTAGTGAGCCAGCCAAAATGAGCTGACACATTTTATAGTTCACCAATAGAAGGGTTAACCAATCAGAAGGCTCAAAATATTCAATGCAACGTGGCGGCCATGTTTTTCCCGAATATGCACTGCCAGCCTTTGATATCACAGACTGAAGAATTACGGAACAACTGCTGGTGGTATTGGCGATGAAGTCAGATTCAGTAGAGTGTCTGATTTGTGAGTGTTAATCTTTAACGTTGTTTCATTGAACAGATTACGTACTGCGCTGTATTCTATATTCATAGACTATGGTTAACATGGTCAGCATTCCAGTAGGCTCATTGAAGGGTTTCCTAGAAGCTCATGCCTCAAACAAATACAAAAATAGTTCTTACAAGTACAGCCCACTCGAAGGGATTTAATATATATATATATATATATATATATATATATATATATATATATATATTATATTATGTCAGTGGTAAGTGTCATGATGCCATTTCTAACCTTAGGTCTCTGGTCTGGACACGGAAATAAATGTGTACACGCCAGAAATCAAAGGAAATAAAAGAATAATAATAAAAAGAAAAACTACGAATTGAAATTTTCTTTTGCAGGTTAGGATCAATGGTGAAAATTATGAACTGACCTTTTAACCATGACGAGTATTAATGAAAAAGAGAAAAGTGAAATTGTATGAACCTCTAATGTTAATCCTTCTTTAAATTTGCTGTATTAATATTATATGGTATTTGGGTCATTTCGGATCGGCGAGGGTAGTCAGTGTGGAGGATGGTTTAGTGTGTCAATTGCGGCAATGGACAAAATTAAAAGAAAAAAGGGTAGTATGAAGTGCGGTTACAAGCAAATAGGAACGATAATTTTGAAAATGTAAATTTCCTTCGGCATTCAAAATTTGATTTGTTAATTTGAACGAAGGAAAATATAATATTAACAGCTACGGAATGTGTGTACGTGCATTTAGCCATTAGAATGTGTTCGGATATCGAAATCTTCGGAATGTGAGTACGTGCAATTAGCCATTAGAATGTGTTCGGATATCGAAATCTTCGGAATGTGAGTACGTGCAATTAGCCATTGGAATGTGTTCGGATATCGAAATCTTCGGAATGTGAGTACGTGCAATTAGCCATTGAAATGTGTTCGGATATCGAAATCTTCGGAATGTGAGTACGTGCAATTAGCCATTGAAATGAGATCGGATATCGAAATCTTCGGAATGTGAGTACGTACAATTAGATATTGGAATGTATTCGGATATCGAAATCTTCGGAATGTATGCGCAATTAGCCATTGGAATGTGTTCGGATATCGAAATCTTCGGGGAACAAATATGCTCCAATCAAGAAGTATCCTTTAAAGGTTAGTGAACAATGTTAAACAAAGCTTCCTTAAAAAAAACTATTTCCGAATAAAGCAAAGACAGAAAGGAAAGAAAAAGGAAGAAATAGAGAAATACTACGCTGTTTTGTTTAGGGGAGGGGTACGAAGAATCTAATATTGTAAAGAATATTTTCCAACTGTTTGATATCGCCTCCCAAAGCTCTCTGCCCTTCTCCAGAAAAATGTTAATCTTTTTTAAATAATAGCTGTCGACAAAATGGGTAGATATCGGGAGAGGAGTAAAGGTTACGCAAGGCATGGATGCGTCTTCTCACCTGAACTGTTCAACCAATACAGCGAGGCCTCAGACAACGTTTTGTCATCCACTTGCTTTAAGCCCAGGTATGTCATGCACTGCTTTCCATTGTCTCACTTTCCTTCTATTCGACCTGTAATATCAGATTTTCCAGGCTTTCCTCTCTCTTATGCCCCCCATTCTTCAGCTGCCTCTTCCCTTGTTTGTGTCCTCTCAAAACCTCATCGTTGCTCACACGCTCTTTATACAATATCCTCAGCATCCTTCTGTAGAACAACACATGTCGTCTTCGAGTTGTTTGAGGAAACCGTCCAACATTCGCTGCCGTAAAGGAAGACAAATGTCAACTATAACTGCTCAATACTTTTTTTTGTTATCTTTCCCAGATTTTGGAATGCGTCACTACCAGGAATACGTCTACGGATCTCAGTGTCTTTGATAAAATCCTCTGGAAAAAACACTTCCCAGATATTTAAACTTCCGTACTTGATTCATTTTAGTGTCCCCGACCTGCAAATCGCATGTCGGTCTATTCTTTTAATGATGACCATGCATTCTGTCTTCTTTTAGTTAATGCCTAGTCCCTTCTCGATCTCCTTCACTACCCTGTGAGAAATTTTGACATTTTTCTTTTCCGTCTCTGCTATCAGTTTGTGTCATCTGCATATTTACCAAAAAATGTTATTTGTGGATGAATTCTCTCAGGTTGAATAGGTCTTGGTGAGAAGACGCACCCATTGCCTTTCCCACCTGTTTTAATGTGTATTCAACTGAAATCAGTTCTCTATGCGCTGGGCATGCTGTTTTGCTGCCAGTATAGGTTCTTTCGTATTCTGACTATCTTCCCAGATATATCAAAGTTGCTGAGTAATTCCATCAGATTATTGTATAAGTAATTTGCCCAAGGTCTTAGCGCACACACCCTTCTGCATTTGTATAGCTCTGACCAAATTCTGAGCATGTATATCGCTTTCCTTGTTTCGGTGTATTTAACGAACCCGCACTGTTCTCGTCCCCTATCTCTGGACTGAACCTGTTGCCCAGTCTATTCATCAGAAACAGTATGATGAGTTTTAAGCTAACAGGCTCATTTGCTGATTGTTCGGTGGAGTTCGCATTCGTTTCCGCCTGGTTTTCTTAGGCATAGCAAATGAAGATAGATCTGCAGAGGTCTTTCGGTATATCCCCCGTTGTAGATTTCGTTTATTATTTATGTGATCTTATCTATGCCAAAGACGTCTAAAGCTGTCAGCATTTCCGTTACAATTCCGTCTGGCCCTTCCATCTTGTTTCTGTTCAAATTGGCCAGTACGGCTTTTACTTCGGTTTTCAGAATTCCAGGTCCGTCGGTAGTTTTTTGTATTGCTGGTTGTCCCCTCTCGTCGTGGAAGAGTTCTCCAATATACTCGCTTCAACTTTGAAGATTTTTTTTCAATTACTTTCGATATTTTAGTTTTCATTTTTAAATATAAGTTTAATGTTTCACGAAATTTTTCTCTTCTGATTAAATACACAAACCTTCGAAGATTTCAAACTTAATAAATCTTTACTAATTGATATTTAATCATTTGCTTACTCCTTATCGAATTATCATTTTTCGCTTCTGTCATTTTTTATGACAAAACAAAAATAAATTTAGAACAAATTTGGTTAAAGCGGAGTTTATATAAAAAAAAACAATAATCGTTTATTACATAAACGGTTGATATCCTTTCAGAAGAAATAGAATCCCTTGATTTTGGTGGACGGGACACGATTTTGAATTTACTAAAAAAAGGGAAACATTCTAAAATTAAATTCAATTTGATTTTATTGTAAGAATTTTTATCAATTTTCCAAACTTTGAAGGCTGAATGAATTAAAAAGCAGCTAAGTTGAATATTTTAAGCGTTCTTCAGAATTTATTTATATCAAAAGAGATAGTTTCAATTTTGTGCTCAGGTAAGGGAAAAATTGACCTAAATTTTTTTTAGACACAATATCACCGACAAATAATAGATAGATAGATTTTCCTAGATAGATAGATAGATAGATATGCAAAAATTGAGATAGATAGATTATCCCTTAATAGACTGAGATAACAGATTTTAAACCGATTAAGATAGACACACAGACAAACTCAAATAAAGAACATATTGAGATAGATAGATAGATAGATAGATAGATAGATAGATAATGTATAGAATGAGATAATAGATGGAAAGGAACCGATTAAGACAGACAGACAGACAGATAGACTGCAAATAAAGAACAGATTGATATATATATATATATATATATATATATATATATATATATAGATAGACAGACAGACAGACAAAATAGACTGAAATATAGTCTTTGTGTAAAATTTTAAAGTGTCTTATTTTCGTACAGGGATTATTTTCTTTTTAAACAGTGAAATGCGAAAAAGAATGCTTCACGAAGCTTCAAAACGAGCCTGGATTAAAGGCTACAAAAAATTGTCAGTAGACTGCCAAAATGCCTGCGTATTTAAAAAAGACTCTAAGGATATCGAGGAATCAAAAGTAGTTTTATTTACGTAAATTGAACAAAAGTTACGTTTTTTTTTATCCCTCCCAAGGGAAACAAAAAACTTATGATAAAGAAAAATTACAAGGTATAATGACAGAGATCAAAGCAAATATAAGCCCCCACCAAACCATCTGCGTGTTATTTTGGTGTGGTGGATTCAACTGGAATAAAAAAATATTCATTTAAATGCAAGAACTGTTTAGCTTTCTTTCGTGCGCATGGGACATAAGGCATAGAGGATGCAAAAAAAAAATACACTAGTAGGGTAAAAGTACTAGAATGGACTATCGTTATATCACTAAACACAAGAAAACACGTGGAACTCAGATCTTAAATAAGAAGGTACAATTACAGTTTGACTCAGGATCGAGATATATACTATAATATATATTATACAGACATGGAGAAAATAAAATACTTTTAGAATGGGATGATGGTTCACACAAAAAATCACCAAGTCTGTTACAATAAAAATTTCCTATCAATTTTTAAGGATTTTTCAATTCCTTGAACGAGAAATTTTTGAGATGGTAAAACGAAAAACTGATGATATTTGTAATGAAAGACACAGAAAATTTTTTTTGCACGGATTGGATGCAAAATTTTCATCCTGGGATTTACCCGTTAGCTTATTTTTTAAGAAAATAGAGAATATGATTTTCAGAAGCTACAAAATTAAAAGAAGAACTACGAGGCAATTTCCCGAAATATTCTCCAGAGCGGTTTGGGACGATGTAATAAGTTTGGAAGTTAAATTTGAACTAAAGGAAAATGTTCACCAGTATTCAGGGAAAAGCGACACTTTTTATCTGTATCAAAACTGACAAGGAGATAGATAGTTTGGTACAAACTTAACCGATGGTTTAATTGAACTCTTAAAAAAAAAAAAGAAACACGTGTTTGCGCAGATTTCTCGACTGGGCTAAAAAGGCTATCAAGGATTATCACTACGACAATTATTCAAGGCCGGAGGAAATATTTAACAAAGCGCTTAACGGTTTAAGGTATTTTCTAAGACTATTTAAGATGCTTATCACCATTCCAATAGAAGAACAAAGTAAAAAATTTTTTCCATTTATATATGGAAAAAGAGTTACTTTTCAAACTGACATAAACCTCTTCTCACTATATTCGGATCGAAAAAAGGACTTTTTTATTTTCAACAGGCAACAGACTTTTTTCATGGGGAACCATATTATTGAATTATAATTTCAAACTAGAGTTCCTACTTAATATTTTCATGACGGTCGTCCTCAGTATAGAATCCAGAGGTTGGCAGTGAATATTTCGGAGACAGTAGGAAAGCGTAAAATTCAGGTTCGCAGTGGATATCACAGCAGAGTGTAGTTCATCCTTCTCCTGGTCGCCTTTGGTCCTTCCGGTAGAGGAAACAAGATGGCCGCCTTTATACACGACGAATACAGTGTTGTGCGGCTTCTGATTGGTCAACCTTCTATTGGTCGACTATAAAGGAAATAAGTCATTCTGACTCGCTCACTAGTTACATACGGAGTATATTTTAGCCTCTGTCGGTTTTTGTATATTTAGTTTGTTAATTTGACGTCAGTTGACGCTTTTTATATCGTCAAGAAAAAAAAAAGTGAGATTTTTTTTATTGATTTTCTTTTTTTTGATTGAAAAAAACTGTCTTTTGTGGGAATACCCTCCCGCTATGGCGGAGGGACCCAAGAAAAAGAGCCTTTGGCCACTACCTCAACGGCACCATCTGCTTGGGTGCAGGAAGAGGACGCAAAAAGGACCACAGTACTATGAGAGTCAAATGACCGAACAGCTAAAAAGAATTCATCAAAAAAGATGAACTCGTTCCAATGCCGTCAGTCATGGAGACTGTGGCAACAAGGACCATCTCCCTGTTGACGGTCGATATAAAGACCAAAAAGTTTACTCCCGTTAACAGGGAACCCATGGAAGAAGCCCTAAAGGCATTGAATATCGGGGCCAAGGTTTTGGCCCGCAGGTCAAATGCCTGCTGGGACATTCTTTTACCAACGGAGGAAGCGGCGAAGGCACTGGCCGGATGCACTCTGACAACAAAGACATTGAAGTTGCAGACCGAGTATATGGGCACAAGGAAGACTAGGATCATATTACATGATGTGCCCATGTACATTACAGAAGACCAGGTGGGTGCTTTTTTTTCAAACTACGGTCCTGTGGAGGGGGTGTCGGCGATTAGAAGCAAGGCGGGGATTGCCACCGGCGATATGGAGGTCGTGGTGACGCTGAACCGCCAAGGCTTCAAAGACATCCCCAACACAATTTTGTGCGAAAAAAGGAGAATTTTTGTGGTAGTGGAAGGTCGCCGGCCCTGTTGTTGGGTATGCGGAGAGGCTGGACATTTGGCAAAGTTGTGTCCGACAAAGAAGCCGGCACCCGTAGAAAAACTAGCACAGGTACCTACTCCTGTGGTGCCTGCAGAAGCAGGAAAGAAGGCGGCCAGCAAGGAGTGGACGGAGGTGGTGAGGAAGAAAGCCAAAGGGACAACCTCACCTCCCAAGCAGCAACAACAGCAGTAGGAACTCCCGGAGAAGGCTGAAGCGGAAAACAAGGCGGAGGTGGCTTTGGAAGAGCGGGAGCAGCGGCAGGCGGCCGGTAAAAAAAAAACCGGTTAGTCCCCAGCAAAGAAGCCTCGAAAAAATCAGCAGCAGCAGCATGCAGCAGCAGCAGCGGCGGCAGCAGCAAGAGAAAAAAAGAAGGGGCAGGAGCAAAACAACAACAACAACAAGGCAGGCAAATTTAAACAGCAGCCAGAACAACAGCAACACCAGCAACAGGAAAAGAGCAGCAGGCCATGGAGGTGGAACAGATGCCTCCTCCTCATGCCTCCCACAGTTGAAAAGGATGAGGACAAAAAAGAAGAAGAAAAAAAAAAGCAGAAGGAGGGACACTCAGAAACATCAGGGTCCCAATCCTTTACCATCCTTTGATTCAGGCGGATTCCCAAACCAAGAACCGTTCCTCTTCCCCTCCCAGGGTTTCGTCACCCTCCCCAACAACCTCTCCTTAGGTTCTTTAGCCACCCCCTGACACTTCCACCCCAATGCCCACACCACCCCTTCCTCTCCTCTCCCAGATAAAAGGAAAAAAAAAAAAGGTTTTTCCGGGTCCTGACCTAATTTGTAAGGTGGACCGGAAAGAACTGGAAAGGGATATGTCAACTCACAGAAAGGCCAGACTGGGTCCTCTCTTTAAAATCACGACGGTTGACGGGAAATCTGTAGAGGATCCCCGAAATTTTCCGAAGGCCCCTGGTGTCACGACTTGTGTGAGGGACACGGGGGAACCCTAAAATCTGGTATTTTTGGAGGAGTGCAGGGAGGTGTTCCCAGAGATTAGAGTTCTGGAAACAGGAACACCACAACTAAAAAAGATAGCACATTTCTGTGCAGGGCGGGTCCCTGTTCTACCCCATCCCTCTGTATATAGGGCAGCAAAATTAATGTTCCCTATGGACGTTGGCGGGATTGTCCCAGATGGTCGGATGACGACCGAGTTAGGCATTGGTAGCCTGGGACATTCCGTCGGGGTCCTTTCACCCTCAGATTTCCGCTCCGTATGTGAGTAGGTTTTTTGCTGTTTTATTTCTTTGCAGGCTTAGAAAATGGAAACCAAGATAGCGACTCTGAATGTGAGGGGCTTAAGGGATCGGGGTAAGGCAAGCCCGCCTGCTCCGGAACCTTCTGTCCCTGGATGTGGATGTCGCCGCGATCGAAGAGACGCACTTTGTTTGCAGTGCCGATGCGTGTGTGCTGGAGGATGACTTTGTTGTCTATTCAGCATATGGGGACCGGTTTGCCCAGAGGAGTTTCTTTGCTTGTCAGACGGACTCTTGATGCGAAGGTGGACCTTGTGCATACCGATGCCGAGGGCCGGTTGATCGTGGCCGATATTGCCGTGAAAAGTGGTTCGTTCCGAGTCGTTGCGGTTTATGCGCCCAATGACCAGGAGGAGCGGGTCTCGTTTTTCGGCAGTTGGGGCCGTTCCTGGTTGATTCAACGCGCCTAGTTTTAATGGGGACTGGAATGCCATCCTGGACCCCAAGTTAGACAGGGGGCGGGGTGCTAGTGGGAGAAGGGACGATCGTAGCCTGGTTGATCTGA
This sequence comes from Acanthosepion pharaonis, assembly GCA_903632075.3. Taxonomy (NCBI): domain Eukaryota; kingdom Metazoa; phylum Mollusca; class Cephalopoda; order Sepiida; family Sepiidae; genus Acanthosepion; species Acanthosepion pharaonis. Next base: position 22,926 of record CAHIKZ030004419.1, on the reverse strand, counting down.
TCGACGATTATGGTCTCGTCGATAGATACCAGGTCGATCATCCCGGGGAAATTTGGGACGTGGGCTCTTAGTTGGCCTTCTGACAAGGTGGTTAGCTACCTTGACAGAATGTTAGTTAAAAGAGCCGACATAGATCTGCTAGATTGCCCTACGTTCCACTGGGTAGGCTACGCGGACCACAAACTCGTTTGTGCCCGGGTGGCGTTAGATCATAGGCCTAGAATGGCTGGGTACTGGAAGTTCAATCTGTCTTTACTGGACAGGCGGGACTTCCAGGAACAGCTAACTAGATTAGTGCAGCGGGAGCTAGTGGGGGCGGTTATCGGGAATAAGTCTAGGATTAGGTCTTTCACCACTGATTTCAGCAAACGGCTCGCTCTAGATAGAGCTGATAAGGTGAAGACACTTAAAGCTAGTTACACCGGGCGGTGGCTGGGGGATCCCCTAGAGATAGCCTTAGCTAGAAATAACAGGGCGGCCCTGGATCGTTTGAATAGCGAGCGGTACATGGGCCAGGTAATTAGACATAAGTTAAGCAAGATGTCTTCCGAAGCCGTGAACTTGGGCGCAGATCTGCGCAGGGAAGAGGTCCGTCGAGGTGGCGATCGTTTCATTCGTGAAGTCAAATCCCCGGAGGGGCATTTTACTCTTTAGAATGCCACTGACGACATGTGCGAGGCGTTTCGGCGCCATTTCGAGAACCGGTTTACCAAGGAGCCTGGTCTCCGTGAGGAAGAGTTTCGTAGCTATTTGGCTGACTTTCCTCGGCTTTCGCCGACTGAAGCGGCTAGCTGCGAGGGAGAGATCACGGAGGGCGAAGTCTACGCGGTATTGAAGAAGGTCGGCAGAGGCAAGTCGCCCGGTCTGGATGGTTTGCCCTATGAATTGTACTTGAGGCTGTCGCACATCTTTGTTCCGATTTTGACAGCAGTGTTCAACAACTGGTTTCGGTCGGGGTCCATCCCCAATCGGATCACCAGGGGCGTGATCACTCTGTTGAAAAAGGGCAAAGGTGGTGGGGAAAGCTAGATGATTACAGGCCCATAACTCTGCTAAACACAGAGTTAAAGATTATGGCCAAGATCCTGCAGGAGCGTTTGCAGTCAGTTGCCGAGTCTCTGTTGGGACCTGAGCAGACTTGTTCTGTGAGGGGCCGAACAATTCAGAGCAACCTGCATCTGATCCGCACGATCATAGAGGGTGTAAAAGACGACGAAGAAGCCGCGCTGATCAATTTGGATCAGTCCAAGGCATTTGATAGGGTTGACCATCGCTACCTTGCTACTGTCCTGCAGGCCGCTGGATTCGCAACCCAACTTCTGCCGCTGGATTAGCCTCCTGTATCGCTCCCCCAGTGCTGTGGTACAGGTGAACGGAAGGTTGTCGGACGCGTTCGTGCTGTCTAGGTCGGTTCGTCAGGGTTGTCCGCTGTCGCCTCTCCTTTATGCTTTGGCGTTGGAGCCTCTCCTTCGCCGGCTGAAGGACGAGACCGGCAGTCCGGCCCTACGTGGAATTGCCGTGCCTGGAGGGTCTCGAGCCAGGGTTTCCGCGTACGCCGATGACGTATCTGCTTTCGTGTCGTCCCGCAGCGACATTGAGGCGGTACAGAAGGCGCTTGATCGGTACGAGAAGGTGACAGGGGCCAAGATAAACCGCGACAAGTCGTCCGGCTTGCGGTTAGGTGCCTGGAAGGGGGTCGATCTTCCGGGCCGCTTCGGTTGGACGGACGGTCCTGTCCGCATTCTTGGAGTGTGGTTTGGGCCTGACCTCCAGCTGGAGAAGAATTGGTCTGAAGTACGTGCAAAGGTCGATTCTGCCGGTCAGACTTGGAATCGACGGCGGTTGTCCGTGAAGGGCAGGGCGGAGGTGTGTGTTACATACATTTTCCCCCTGATTCTTTATCGATTGTCCGTACTTCCTCTCTGTAAAGACCGCAGGAAGGCGCTCGAGCGATCGCTATCCTCCATTTTATGGAGGGACGCGTGAACAGGGTCGACAGACGAGTCTGCACCAAACGTCCGTGTCATGGGGGCTGGGAATGCCGCACCTTCTGAGTCACATCCGTGCCTCTAGGTTGACTTTCCTACGCCGCGCATTGACTAGAGGAGATCCGATTCTGGAGGGGATTGTTAGGGACGCCTTCCCTAGCCTTACCATCAGTCCCCCCATCTCGCGGGTTGAGCGCCGTTGTAAACCCCGGGGTGAATCGGATTTCCTTCGCGAGTGTCGGTTGGCCTTGAAGGCCATTCCCCGGTCCAGTGACCTTTCTCGGCCTAGGAAGGTCTTCTATCGTGGATTAGTGGAGGGTCGCGCCAAGGATTCGCTACGTGATACGCTCGGCTTGTCGGAGGAGGAGTATCGCTCCTATTGGTCTTGGGCGCCAGCGGCGGATTACCTCAGTAACCCTGAGTTTTCGCTTACCTGGCGATTGGCTCGGAATCGGCTGCCTCTCAATGACAAGGCTTTCATATGGGGTTTGGCGGATTTGCCAGACTGTGAACGGTGTGGCCTTGGTTTAGAAGAAACGGCTTCGCACGCCTTCTAACATTGCCCCCGGTCCGCCCCCCTTATGGGACCATGTCGGCGAGCTGACGGCTCGTCTCGCTCCCGAACAGCTTGTGTCCATTGATCGCGCATACGCGTGTGACAATGTGTCGCCCCCGTATTCCGGGGATGAACGAATGGTGTTTCTGATGCTGATGGCCACGGCTCGAATGGTGATTTGGACGACGCGAATGGAGGAAGGAAGTCTTGCGGGGCAACCGTCTTTCTTATCAGCATCTAATCCAATTCTTTGAGCATCAGCTCAAGATGAAGATTAGATCTGATAGAAAACGATTGCATTCGACAGTCTTCAGCGAAAGGTGGGTAAAAGAGGCGAGCTTGGTTCGTGTGACCGGGGCTAGCCTTGATTTTCTTTTTTAGGTCAACCTATGTGCATCAGGGGTGGCTTCCTGTGGAACCCTCCCTTGGTTAGGTTAGACAAGCTTCAGTGTACCTAGTTAATGTGAGTAAGTGTTGTTCCTGGCCTGTATCCCGGCTATTCTTTGGTTATGGTCCAAGTCGAGATTCCCAACCTCCCCAGTTTGTTTTGGTCCCCTTTTTTATCTCGACTGGGTCAGCTTTTATATTTTCCCATTCCCGCATAATATTTTATCCTTTTCCCCACTCCCTTAGCGAGAGCGCTTCTTGATTTTGTCCCCTGGGCAGAATACAGCGGCCTCTCTGTTTTGAGGGTGGACGGGTCCCTACTAACATATGTTATGTTTAGTTTGCATTTTTTGTTCATTTTTAGTTTATTATTGGGTTCATCTCCTCCCCTTGCATTTTATCATTCTTAGAATTTTATGTATATATATTTATGTATCATTAAATTTTTATGGATTGGGGCGCGTTTTGGTAGGTTCCCTGAGAGGATGTGGTATTATGGTGGTTGAAGGATTGAACGGTGATGGATGAGTTCTTGTGGTGAATGAGTAAATTGTAATGTCTGAATGGGCCGTGAATCAGATTAGCTAGGTATAAGATAGTTAGTGTAGACCAGCCTATACCCCTCCCTTTTCGGCCTTGTGCCACAATTCTGTATTCATTCAGAATAAATACCCTAGTTACGTGTTGTACATACCCAAAAAACCGTAACAGAAGAAAATTGGTCATGTGGATGGATTATCTAGATTGGTACTTGCGAAATGCAAACCTCTGAAAGACTCGGTAATAGCGGCTTTGCGAGTCGAAGACGAAATTAGTAAAGTTCTAAACAATACAGTAAGGGAATTTTGTGACCTTGTTAAAATAAGAAGAGAAAAATGAAATGGATGAATTCATACAAAGATACAAAGAAAAAATAGAAGAAAAAGAAAGAAATCTAGCGGAGTGTTTTTCAATTTGTAATCACGTATTACTTTAGAGTCTGTCTATATTTCTGAGATGAGGTATTATGTACAGTATTTACATTAAATGAAAAATGTAGAGACTGTGCTGCGATAACAAAAGCACCACCTATTATACAAAACCATGGCCTAAAATGGACAGACCTTGGTCTAGAATCCATGCGGACTATGGAAACCCATAGATGGATATTACTACTTGATAACCTTACGATAGCTTTATCAAGTGGCCAGAATTTTCTCAGATAAAAAACCTACGACGGAAAACACTATAATTGTCTACACGATTATTCGCAAAAGATTCGGCGTTGTAGATGGACTTATCTGGGGCAACGGATAATGGTACCCAATTCACCTCGAAACTTTCAAGAATTCTGTTCGACTTATCAAGTCAAGCATATTAAAATAGCACCATGCCATTCACGATCTAACGGGCAAGCCGAGAGGTTTGTCGACACTGCTTATGAGAGTTTTGAAAAAAGCAGGACGTCCTCTGGATTTTTGGATTGACTTTCTCGGCTTTCGCCGACTGAAGCAACTAGCTACGAGGGAGAGATCACGGAGAAAGAAAGAACACAGAACAGAAAGAAATATACAACAGTTCCTACAAGTCTACAGAATCACCCCGAACGGAAACACACCATCTGGCCTTTCGCCAGCTGAAATGATGTTTTGAACTTATTTATACAGTCTGTCTTTGATAAACTATTACCCAAAAAAAATAAAAATCTTTTCATACACCGATAATGCCTAAAATATCCTTCAAACCAGGCGAACGGGTCTATTTCAGAATGTTCAGAATAATATGGCATACTGGGAACCAGGCACGATAATAGACAGACTGGGGGAATGTTCTATACACGATCCAAGGTGAAAATTTCACTCACAGGAACAAAATGAATCATATACAGAAAAGACGGGTAGAGGAACCAAACTCGTCACCTTCCGCTGAAGACGCGATGGAGGCGATTTTCGAAGACTTCAAGTTTAAAAACCATAAGTATCACGGAGATCAGAAAAACAAGCCGAAAAAAATTCACGGAACCACTAACAATAGACCATAAGCAAAAAAATATTGACTCCACCCCACCCCCCAAAAAAAAGAAAAGCCTTTTTTTAGGGTGTTGTTGTACGTTATGAGATAAGAGAATACCTGCTGTTAAGGTAGGTGGAGATATGTTGAGATATGTTGAAACAGGTTGAGAGATACGGAGACAGACACAAGTTGTTCTCAGAGAGTTACAAAGTTCAGTTCAGAGAGAGATGAGAGAGAGAGAGAGAGAGAGATTTATTTCAAAAAACTTACAGAGACTTGTATATATACTTTCTAATCTAACCCGCATTCCTGGACTACTAATACGTTTAATACACTTATTTTCTATCTCAATTTCTGGCGTTGTTTATTTATTCGTGCAGGATTCCATTCACGGAATCAACAACACACACACACACACACACACGCACACACACACACATATATATATATATATATATATATATATATATATATATATAGAGAGAGAGAGATAGATGTATATAAGGTGTTTTTTGTTCCAAATTTAGGATTTAGTCAAGAAACTTGTTTGTACATCGATGACGATAATAAAATATCCCCGACATTAGTTTCAATTATTCGTGTTCAGGTCATGGAAAAATTGAGCTAAATTTTTATTTCTCACAATATCACTGACAAAAAAAACTGGATTCACTTTGTTTGTTCTGCAATTGTGAAATTACTTTCAATATTTTAGGTTTCATTTTGAAATTTAATGTTTCACGTTTTTTTCTCTTCTGATTAAATACACAAACCTTCGAAGGTTTCAAACAATAAATCTTTACTAATTGATATTTAATCATTTGCTTACTCCTTATCGAATTATCATACAGCCAAAAACTTTGTGAAAAAAACAGCCTAAAAACTCTTTGTAAATAATTTAAATGTCATCTTTGAACTTAAATATTGATTCTGTTTGAAATATAATAAACTTAAGCTAATCCGCATTAAATAAAAAAATAATTTCCGGATATAAAAAATCATTTTAAAAATATTTCACTTTTATTTTGTCACTCATCGAATCGCCATTTTAGCCGATAAAATTAAACAACAAATTTCTATTAACTTTTTAAATATAAACATTATGTGTAGATATTATTTCTGAGTTTTATTAAGTTATGCAAGCAACGATTCTTCCAAAAAATTAAACTTTTAAGAGTTTTATAACAATTTAATTATTTTTGCTAAGATACGAAACGAATTTGAATTCTGTTCGTTCCGTCTGCAAAGTTGTTGTTTTACTAACAACCGATTCAATAAAAACATTCATTCGTTAATGAATAAGTTACTGAAAATTGCGTTTGAATCAGATCTTCCCCCAAAAATTGGACAAATATTTTTTAAAGCAGGGACAACGATTTTTACTTCATTTCGGGGGGAGGACATACATTTTGGTGGCATCTATATATACATATATATAAACACACACACATATATATATATATATATATATATATATATATATATATATAATATAAATTCCTTTCTACATTCAAGTTGGGTTCAAATTTAAGACACATTGAAAGTTTATAATTTCTGAAAAACATTTCTATGTTTGTGTCGTTTACAAATGTCTAAACCTAAGGCGCATGATGAGGTAAGAGGGCCTAGAAAATTTGATAATAACAGGACGGATGGAAGGCAAGAGGGAGAGAAAGAGGAAAACAAATTATAGACTACTGAGCCAACTTGAGTAAATGGACGGCAGAACGGGGTTTAGATGAGATCGCGAAAAAGACACAATTTTATTAAGGCCTACACAGGATGGGAAATTGAGGAAAGCCATAATCGTCTATGAACTGTAGGTCCACGGCACATAGAAGAAGAAATAAACCTTCTAATAATGGCACATGTAACTATTTACAATATATTAATTAAATCTGAATATTTTTTTATTTAAATATATTTTTGAGTTTCTTTTATTATATATATATATATATATATATATATATATAAAAACTAATCATCTTAGATTTTTAAAATTTAATTTATTATAGTTACCGATGTATAAACAAGTTTCTATACTATATTCTAAGTTTGAAAATAAAAAAAATTTAAGTGACACACCATTAATATAAATAAGTATGACTCTCCCTCCTCTCTCTCTCTCTCTCTCTCTCTCTCTATATATATATATATATATATATATATATATATATATATATATATATATATATGTGTGTGTGTGTGTGTGTGTATGTGGCGTGGGTTTTTATGAACAGATCTGCGTATCTATCCGTTTTGTTGTTTCTCAATCTATCTCAGTCTCTTTATCTATCTTTCTAAGCTTGGCATTATTTCAGTCTATCTATCTATCTATCTCTCCCTGTTTGCGTATCTATCTATCTATCTATCTATCTATCTATCTATCTATCAATCTATCTATCTATCTATCTATCTATCTATCTATCTATCTATCTATCCCTGTTTGCGTATCTATCTATCTATCTATCTATCTATCTATCTATCTATCTATCTATCTATCTATCTATCCCTGTTTGCGTATCTATCTATCTATCTATCTATCTATCTATCTATCTATCTATCTATCTATCTATCTATCCCTGTTTGCGTATCTATCTATCTATCTATCTATCTATCTATCTATCTATCTATCTATCTATCTCAATCTGTTTCTTTATCTATTTCAGTCTATTCATTATATTTCTCAATCTAATATTCATTATATAAGTCTGTTTTTATCTCATTCTATGCATTATAAATTTATATCAATATATTCCTTATCTATCTACCTATCTATATCGCATTGTTCATTATCTATCTGTCTATCTCAATTTGTTCTCTCTCTCAGTCTATTCATTATCTATCTATCTATCTATCTATCTATCTATCTATCTATCTATCTATCTATCTATATTAAAGTACAGAGGAATAAAACAACTATACTTTTATATGGGGTTGACAGTAGAAGACTAGTGTTGTTGGTTTATAACTTTGGCAACTACTCACAGCCTTACCATGTGTAAATAACCATTAAAAATGTATTATTTTTACAAATTTCAGATAAATAATAAATTTAAGGATTAATTATTTTGAAACCGTTCTCCAGGACAAATACTGAATTTTTAAGAGATTTTAAATTTCATTTTTTTCATTTTTTTTTGTCTCTAATCAAGATTTGATGAGTGACCATACCAATGTTAAAAAATGTCTAAAAATTAATTTAAATTATTTTTTTACGGAAATAAAACCAAAATTTAACTTAAAAGAAAATCATTTAAATTATTTAAAGTGAGTTTTGTTTTATTTTGTTTGTGCGTGTGTGTGTGTGTGTGAGAGAGAGAGAGAGAGAGAGAGAGATAATATAATTTGCATGCCCTAAATATTAATTCAGAATTTATTACACCAAGGGAAACAACTCTTCCTATAAATGACAGAGTTGTTTACCTTGGATTGTGATTTTTTTTTTCTTTTTCCTTATTTTTTTAAAGAGAAAGAAGAACAGAAATGGGTGACGCCTGTCAAGCAAGAGTTGAAATCTGTTATTAATATTCAATATTTATTGAGTGTTATACTTTTGTGGCTGAAATGTTTCAAAGTTGTGAATCAGAATAATAATGACTAATTATGTAAAATTGGTAACAGATGGTAAGATACGAAATATTCTTTACCTGTTGAAATTATATAAACATGGTTTCAAAAGGAAATAGACATACAGATAGATGATCAGACTTCATTTTTTCCATGGCTATGAATATTTTCTTGTGTTGCGTGGATATTCCATTGAATGGTGTGTAGTTGTCGCTTACTGAGATGTCATAATGGTAAGGAAAGAATTCTGGTCAGGTTTTACAGATCCAAACGTTTTCCATCAATGGATGATCCATGTCCAGCTGCTGACTGTGTCTTTGCTGTGTATGTTTTTATTGCTCCCAAAACCAGTGTATATATAGCTATCCTGATCATGTGAATGGCTCCAAATGAAAGCTTTTCAGTTTACGCAGGATAGCACCCAGTGGCCAGTTCATTTGGAATATAAACATACGGATGGAGTTGGAAACATAGCAACTGACTGACTGTCCAATCAAATCAAATCCTTGAAACGACTTATTTCATTTTGGATCTTGTTTTCTTACTGATTTGTACAAAAGTTTTTGTTTTAGGGATTCTGATCCTACTTATGTGTTTGTGTTTCTTACATATTTGTGTTTCACTTATTGCTTGTAAAATATAGGAATTTATATCTTATAAATAGTCTACATATAGAAAATAATTAACTTCTATAAATGAAAGTTTTCAGTCCAAAGAACACGATTATTTTCTATCTTCTAAAGCATAATGCAAAACATTTAATAAAATATATAATGAAGTTTAACATTTTTTGCTTTCTACCACTTTATAAATAAAATTTGCATCATTTTAACAAGGTTAATTTTCAGCTTAAACCATCGTTTCAGGTGTTGACAATATGAATTCTTTCATATTTATGAATAACAAATATTTTCTCTTATATAATTTTTCAGCACTTTTTGAATGTTAATATTTTAGGTGTATGTGAAATGAGGTGAACAAACAATGGAGATTTTGTCAGTGAAAAACAGGATCATATATGCCAGCCAAGAGGAAAATGATAGAGGAGTAGGACTTGTATAAGACTAAGTTATGAAGAAATGTGTTCTGAAAGAACTCTTGTCAGTAAACAGAAAAATACCTTTTAACATATCCATCATAGATGTCTATGTATTGATAGCAAAAAGTATGGAAGAAATTGAAAAAGTATATTCTAGATTCGATGAGGCCAATGTTCAATGCAAATTGCAACAAATTAAAATCATCATGGGTGACCTGAATGCCAAAATAGGCAAGTTGAGATATGGTGAAATAGTTAAAAAAAAAAAGAATTGAGATGAGGAACTCATAATGAACTCAGAAAAAATGGGTCCAATGGTGAATGATCAGGTAATAGCCAACAAGTGGTTTGAAGAACATCAAAGACATATATGGATATGGAGAAGCCCAGGAGGAGAAATGAAAACCCAGTCAACTATCAATAACAGATTCAGGAATCCAGTTTTACACTGCAAATTATAGCCAAGTACTGACTGTGAGAGCAATGACCTTCCATTGATATATAGACTTAGAGGGAAACTACAGAAATTGAAGACAGCAAAGGCAGCATGCAAATTGCATTATGACAGATTCCTGAATAAGCCAATTTGAAGGAGAAATATATGAACAGTGTTAAAAGCTAATACAATAGACAAAATAAGAATGGAAACTCAAAATGTGACAGATTAAGAGAAGCTTTAGTAATATCAACAACTGAGATCATCCCAATGAAAACTATGCAAAGAATAGATGATAGATGAAATTCTTAACATGGTGAAAAAGAGACAAGAAACAATGCCAACATAGAGCACAGAATATAGAAATCTGTACAAAGATATTAAGAACAAATACAAGCAAGCTAAAGAGGAATGACTCAATGAAAAATGTGCAGAAAAAGAATGATTATTGCAGATATGCATAAAAAGTAAGTAACAGGACAGAATACATGATCATTAACAAGATGCATAAAATACAAGGACACTGAGATTAGAGAAAGAAAAATACTTCAGAGATGAAATGAATATGAGAACAACTGGAAATATATGAAAGTACTAGAAATATTCAAATCTGAAGTGAAATCTGCATTGGCCAAATTGAACAGAACCAGAATAGCAGGACTAGACAGGAGGATAATAGTTCATTTTGGAACTTTGATATTGCAATCAATTTGAAAGTTGGAGTTTGACATGATAAATAATTTCAGAAAGTATTTTTTGAGGAAATTAGATATGATTAAGTTAAGATTAGGTTCAAAATTGGATGATTGGGATTTCATTCCATTGATTCCATTGATCAGTGAAAGATTTGAGGCTGTCAAAAAAATTCTCTACCCTTATGGAAAATAATTGTGTAAATGTCATTTAATAAAATATTTTTCAATTGCAAAATTAACCTCATTCTCAATAAATCAAAGAAAAACAAATATAAAATATTCACTTTATAAAGGCAAAATGGATATTAAATATAATGTACTTATTGTGGTCAGCAATGAAAATCAATTCCTTTTTTTTCTCATATGGAATGTAGGTTTTATTTTTTCAGTGGAAAAAAGTTAGACTAATTCTCAAATAAGAAAATACAAAAACATGCTATAAAATCTCATTTTAATCAACAATAGTAAAATAATTAGTTTTTGAATCTTGTCCTAGAATTTTCTTTCTAAGTTTTCACCATTATAAACATTTGCTGTTATTTTTATTACATTTGATATCAAAATCTCAACCATTGTTCATTTGCACTGTAAAATTAATTAGTTCTTTTGTATTTTTATACAACAGACTTAATTATTTGAAAAAGAAAGTAAACATTTTGTATTTTCAAAGTAACAGACATTTCTTTAAAACATTGTGTGAGTTTCTTTTCATCAAAATAAAAACTATTTCCATTTACATAAGTAATAATGTTTCTTTCTTTCTATTTTCCTTATTTCTAATTTACATTTGAAATTTTATTAAAATAGATGTTTGCATTTGTTCACTTCAAAAGAAGTTAATGTTAATTCTATGCTTGTTTTTCTTTGCTTAATTTATCTTTTGATTTTTAAAATTTGAATTCACTGAAAAATATAAATTTACTTCTGGTAACTAATATTATAATATTTTCCTTCATGTTTATCATGTATGCCAGATCTGTTCTTAAACTTATATACATTTTGAAATTTCAGGTCCCATTGCAGAAAGGGAATAATTAAAAGCTCAGAGTGAGATAGAGAAAACAGGATCAAAAGGCAGTCTCCAACTTGGAATTATTGACAAAGATGCTTTCAAAAATATCAATAAACTGAAGCAGAAGTGCAGAGAGATTAGACAGGAAGATTGAAAGACAGCAACAACAGGATTCTCCACATGTGGCCTCTACAACAGATATTTTTTAACCAATGTCTTTCAGTGAAGAAACAACTAGTTGGTTGTTTTCTTTTAGAGCTTAGCAATCCCTCACGGGTCATTTGAAGATGGAACATTCTTATATTTCATAAAATTTAATTTGTTCTTTCAATCATATGGTATCAAATATCTATTTACTTATTTATTTGTTAATGCAATCTTATGATTTCAGTTATTTTTCTTTCACAATTCTATTGTAACAACTACTTTGATTGCTTTAGATATCAGTTTTTTTTTTGGTATGAACCCACTCTTTGGTGAAGTAATATTTTGTCCATCTTTGCTTTTTCAAAGAGCTCCTTTATGTTGTTTCTATTGAAGTATCTTTTCTTAAATGGAACAAGAGTCAAAACATGTTTTATAGTGTCTGCAATTTGACATGTTGATCACATTGGTTGTTGTTCTCGTTTCAGTAAGTATGAGTGTATAATTCTTATATGGCCAATGCGCTTGTGGGCCAATATTACCTCTTTTTGGAATTTTTTCTATCCTGGCTTCCATTCTCCAAGTACTGGCTTGATTTGAAGCAATTTATTTGGTGCACTTTTACTCCAACATTGCTGCCATTTTTGTTTAATAACCATATTTATTTGGCTCTTCAGGTCTGTATGGATGAGATATATTGAGGACACTACTGTCTTAAGAAAAAATGATTTTTGATGAATAATGAATTTAAAAAAGAATTGTTTTCTTTTTTTTCAGTTTTAGAAAAATTTATTAAGTTTTAAATCTTTAAAAAATTTGTATCAATTTCAACCTTTTAGATGATATTATTAAGAGAAAACTATATTTACAAATCATAAATGGAAAAGCTTAATACAAATCCTCAAACACCAATATTTCTAAAAGAATTTTAAAGTTTTTTATTGTATGTATAAACGTGCTGATTGTTGTAAGTACAGGTGACCATATCAGAAAATAAGTGTGACAATTATAGTAAATTTAAAACCAACACTTCTAAAATTTGATAAAACATTAGGTTACGGATAATATTTTCCTAAAATATTACTGAGTACTTAAAAATTAAATGAAAAAGCTGCTCGTGTGATTTTCTTCAATTATGTTTTAAAGATAAAGTTTTTGAGGAACAACACATCTACTATCAGGTTAAAAATGCATTTCTGTGATATTTTAAGCTGAAAGTAAATATGTTTCAGATCGAATTAATTATACTTTGAATCCACTAATATTACTCAAACTTTCAGTAAAGTATATTTTATTTTTTGAAGATTCATTTAATAAAGAGAATTACATTGCAATGAAAAATGACCAACAAGGGCATTAATCAGCTATTTTAGCAAAAAAAACTCCTTCCAGTCAATTAAATTAGTTTTTGAAATACAACAAAGAATATTGATTATTGGAAATATTCAATTTAATTTATTAGCTTGAAATTAAAACTAAAATAAAGGCTTCAAGCAAGATTTTCCCTTTTTAAAAATTCATTTTCAACCTTAGATATTGCACTTTTTGTGGAAGTCCCCAGATTAAGTGTATATGGAATAAAGTTGAAGAGGTCAGTGAAGTGAGAAAAAAATGGAAATTTCACAAAAGTGAATAGGAAAGAAGCAGACACAATTGTTTATCATCTAATAGTCTGAGACCATTTTGTTATCAGAGTAATATTTCAAATAAATACAAATCTGTAAATTATTGAAGTCTGCTAAAATATTGTCAGCAAGAAATGATTAATCTTCATTTGGCTATATTTTCTTTTTTATACAGCTCTCTTGGCCTTAATATTTTTAATGGTAATTTGAATAAAATTTTACAGAAAACATACCAAAAAAATCTTTTACTTTTTACTATTTTAACCAATATCATTCAAGAGTAAATGACTATCATTATCCAAATTTTGAATTTATTCATTTCAGTTCTATCTGAGTAATTTCTTTTCTTAATTCTTATTTAAAGTGTCATTTGTATTTTTTTTACATTTTCTTCTTCAAATACTTTGAACTGCAATGTCTGCATATCATAAATACCTGATAACCTCACAGTAGTTTCATTTTTATGTCAAACCTTCACAAACATGTAAGAAAATTAAGAATGAAATTTTAAGTTCCATATGAAGAAAAGTGAAAATCTTCAACCGGAATAGAGTGAATAGCTTTCTAAATTCAATAAGAAGTTATAAAAATTCAATTACCATAATTTCTGAATTACAAAATTCAGTTATTTTACTTTTGAAAATGCTTGTTCATATTTTTTAAAGATAATTTTATTTCATGTTGAAATAGGGTATGCAATAGCTGAATACAAAATGTAATATTTTTTGAACATTTTCTGATTATTCAAGAATAGTTCCACTGTTCTAATCAGTTTATGGAACGAGCAGGTGCTGCCAGATATCCATCTTTCTGCAAGTGGTCAGCCAATTGGTTACAACACTGAAGAAAATTCTTATGAGAGGGAAATAATTGTAATGCTTACCAAACTCCATTTAATTTTCCATTACAAATAACTTTATTTGATAATTGTTTCAATATTACGTTAAAGACATTTAATTTTGATAAACATCATGACTACCATGTCAATTGAAATATATAAAAATTGGTTTCATGTGTTTTTCATACTCATTGAAACATTTTCATTTTAGTACCTGTCAATTTAAATAAAGTACACATAAAAGGCTGAGAAAACAAAACTCTTGAGTCACAGTATAATTAGAATTTTGACTGCAAGACATCCTGAATCCAATTCAATTGTGTGTGCCAGAAATCTTAACTGACATAAAAATCCATTTCATAAAATGTAGATTTCCTAGAACTAGTGAGTTTTGTGACATATGCACATGTCATACTTTGCCTACTTATCATCAGGGTAGGTAGAGACAAATGGTAACTTAAAGTCAAAAGCTTGGACCATATTTCTTCCAAAATGAACTTTGGACAATTTCTGATGGAGACTAGAATTTTTCATTGAGAATAATGTTGATTAATTTAGAATTTTGTCTTTCAGGAAAAAAGATAATTGGAATTTTGGAGAAAAAACAAGTAATCAGTTGAAAAAAAATTATATTTACTCAAGTAGATTGTTTCATTCTAAATAGGAAAACAGTTCACATCTGTTAATCTTTTTTATTCATATAATTTTGCACAATGTACTTAAAATGTAATATTAATAAATCTTGTGGAGATTGAATCCTTGAAAAAAGCAGGGTATTTGTTTTTTTAAATCCTTAGGTCCTTTTTTTTTGCTTTGTTTCTTTATTAAAAATAAATCCAAACTTATCAGTTATTTTTTTGAAAAATTAATTTAATAACTTTGAAAATTTATTACAACTTATTTTCTGATTAGAACTCAGTTTTAAGTAGTTTCCTTTTGTAGAAAATTTAAAAAATTAATTTGTGATAGTTATTTTTTTATATAAAATAATCTAAACTTTGAATATTTAACCTGGAATTAAAATAACAAGAAATTCAACTAAATCCAACTGATACGTACATTAGTAAATGTAGGCATATTTTTTTATTTTTAAATGTAATTAACACAAAATTTAGTTTCTTTATTCATTTTATTCAAGGGAAGAATTTTGTGATGAAAGTTATAACTTCAGGACCAAGAAGAATTTGAAAGGAAAAAATGTAGATATTTTCATTGGTTCCCTGTTTACAGAATTTTCTATAAAAAAAAAAAAATACTGTATCAGTAGTTCAAAAATTGAATCTTTTTAAAAAATGTTTATTTTTAAGAAGACTGCCAAAATAGCTTTAACTGCCAAGTAGACAATTACTTTTTTCAAAATTTTAATTCTGGAAATGTTTGTAAACCAAAACTATTTTTCAAAGAAATATATATATAAGTTTGACATATGCTGCCAATCTGTCATAAATAATGGACTATTTCATTTTGAGAGTATAGAAAAACAAGACATATGAATGAAAAATATCCACCTTTAGAAGTGTTTAACGTTTGATTCAGTGAAATGGAAACAGTTATAAATTTCACATCTTTTTCATTTGTACCCACTTCTTAAATTAATGAACATATTAATAATTGAGTTCGAATTCCAGTCGAATCCATTACATTCAGTTAGTTGCTAATACCCTTGGGTAAGGTATGAATCCATCTTCTTCTACCCCCAGCTATGGATAAATAGCAGGTCAGACCGGGTTCTATAGCTTTGGATGGCAACTGGCAACCTACTACAGGAAAAAATTTGCCTCATCAGTCATGTATTGAAAGATAAATGATTGCCTATACGTGTATCATGCATGGCACATGACTAAATTATTGTTATTGCAACATTTTCTTGTTAAGTTCAAATATTTAACGATACAATAAGGGAATTTCTAGGGATATTTTATTGCTATAGAACTTGCCATGAGCTTAATCATTAAAAATGAAGATTCATTATCATCATTCATTGAGTTAGTGCATTTTTCCTTCTGTTGTAATTGTGGTTCATGACAAAATAGTACTTGTCCCTGTCTCTCCTATTAAAAGTTCCTCTGCACACTGGTAAAATAGTTGACCTCCAAGGCATAGGTGGATTGGGGAGAGGCATTCCTTTTCAGCAGTTGGCTCAGGAAAACCCTTCTAACTCTGCTCGTACAGTTTTGTTGACTGAAGTGTGGTTGTGAGTGTTCATCAGAATATAAGATTAAGTAAACTGCAAAATTTTCAATTATAATATTATAATTAATAATAATAATAATGACTAAATAATTATAATATATCATAATTAAGTTTTTGAAAGTTAATATTTTTTATTTTTCAGATGTTCCTGGTTAAAAAAAACAACAAAATATTTGGCAAATTTGAGCAGATCATCATTTCCATGATGGTGTGATATAAAACAAATACACTGGAACCTCACTTCATGAATATAATTTGTTCTTGAAGCCCGTTCATAATCCAAAATGTTTGTAAACCAAAACTATTTTTCCAATATATATTTCATATTGCCTTTGCAATAAAATTTCGTATTAACCTTTGGTAAAAATATTCAGGATACATTTATTGCAAACATATGCCATGTGATTTTTCAGCTTATCTATTTTCATCAGAAAATATTTTCTCTAAAATAGATGATATTGTGAAATTGTATTATGCCACTACAATAGTATTCGGAATTTACTTGACTCCCCACTGATTCAGGTTGTGACAGAAGGTCAGTTTTTAACGTGGGGACCCATGTGTTTTCACTCGGGCAACTGGTCTAAGCTAGTCTTAGCTGGTCATAGCTTGTCCAAGCTAGTCATAGCTGGTCCAATCTCGTCAGAGCCGGTCCAAGCGAGTCATAGCCGTGACACCAGCAGCGCAGGGACAGATCCCTGCCCCCCGGCAAGCGTCAGAATATGTAACCCCACTCGAGAGGAATTTATACCCTCTTTATAGTAATTTACACACTCCACTAAAATAGTATCCTTATTGATATTTATTTTACTTTCAAATCTACAAACATTACCGTCATTATCTGCCTGTGATTAATTCATGGTCAAATTTTACTTCAAATAAATTATTGCAATAAATATAAGATTTTGACTGCATAAACCATTCTCCTTACCAACTGGGTCCACGATGATGAAGTGGTAAGTCTCCCTCTCTCGAACTTTCTCTGCAAATTTCAAATCCAAGTACCATACCCAATATCACAATAATCAACGGTATTAAATTACAAAGCGAATAAAACTTTGTCTACCTTCTTTAGGTGGTGAATTAAGGAAGCCACGATTATATTATCGCGAGTCGAATGGCAGATTTGTGTTTTAAATTTAACTCCTTGAGATCGTTAATCGTTAGTTTTTTGTATGGACTAAAAACGTCTACTCTTCGTGGCCGCATCCTTGATAGAGTATCGGTAGGGTATATAAGAAAAATGCGAATTTAAAGAATGAAAAGTACGTTTGTTGATTAGAATCCAGCCAAAATATATTTCATTAAAATTATATATAAAGAGAGAGTGGAGTAAAGAATAGAAGCTTGGATTAAGGAATCGGGGAGCCAAGTTCGAATTCCAGGCGAATCCATTACATTCACTTACGTGCTATACACGTGTGGAAGGTATTAATCCTCTTGTTCTCCCTCTAGCTATGGGTAAATAGCAGGACAGACTGGGTTCTAAAGCATTGGATGGCAATTGGTCTAGGAGAAGGACAACTCTGACTCAAAACCTGCGGAGGGTCGTTTGGGGACCTTGTGGCACATAGTGCACCAGGTCTCTGTATTCGGCCCTTCAAAATGTGTGGATGGTCCTGCACGAAATCTTCACCACTATAATCAAATTTCATGTGCTGGTTTCGGGCTGTCGGTTTATAGGAACGGATCTGCTTGACCCTCATACGTCGAATTCGAAGGGAGAGTTGAGTATATATATATATATATATATATATATATATATATATATATCCGTGTGCGCAAAATGATAACGGTTGATGTAATACTTTTATTTCAATGTCAAATTGAGATCTTCTGAATTTCATGTGAACTTTTTCTTCGAACATATTGTAGACTCGTCCTTTTACTACCTATCACCCTTAGTAACGGAACAGTCTATATCTTACGCCTACGTACGGAACTCTTCAACCAATAAAAACCGTACTAGGCGAATCGACAAATCTCATTGGTTAACGACACAATAATCTGAAAGTTTCACGTGCAAAACGAAATTGCGCCAAAACTACTGTGAGCCGATTTCGGACTTTCAAAACTTATAAAAGAAAACGCCGACTGACCAAATCAGTCAGAGACGAATATCCACAGAGAAATTGCCAACATACTCCACGTCACTCGAAATCACGATTTTACCACGCAAAGATACATTGTGGAACCGTGGATTCCACACTTTTGCGCGCGTACGCGCGTATTGCACCCCTTCCTTTCACATTTTGCTAGATATTGCAGTAAACCGCTGACGTGATGAAGGTTGCTGGCTGCTCCTGATAACGTCTAGAATCAGGATTTGAAAATTCTCCCGCGCATTTCTCTGACGTCACTGACAAACTTCGTTTTTCAAGTCAGTCGCCGCCTGATTTTCAAACTAGAAGGTTGACTCATTTATTCCGTGCCCCTAACCCATACGCGGGCCGGAATATCTTAACTGACCAAAATTTCAACATGTCGTGTGATTACAACTTTTTTTCAAACAACTTGTTTGAACCTTCTTCCGTTTTTCTACTAGAAAACGTTGAGTATCGACACTGTCCACATCACACTTTTCCAAGACTAATTCCTCGTCTTGAAGTGAACATGTTTGAACCTTCTTCATTTTCTACCAGAGTCTACGACACGGTCGTCATCATACCTTTCCAAGACTAATTTCCTCGTCTTGATGCGAACAACTCAGAATTTTCCTTCACTGAAGATTGATGAACTTTTCATACACCTCTTTTGAATTCTAACCTTTACGAACCAGTTTAAAAAAGATAACATTACACACATTATTAAACCTCGCAGTGAGTATTTTCCTTATTGTGTCTGCATACACCTTTTGTACAAGAAGACTACATTCCAGAACTTTTCATTCTGAAGAAACTTTTCCCCCTTAGCCATCTTGGCTTTTCTACTTTGGCGCGGAACTTTAACATCTTACTTGTCACTACATTATACAATTTACCTACTGGCTAAGAACAGCCTTTGCTTTTCTGGTGGTCCCCACTGGGTGAAACCAAATATTTGTTATTAAAATAAAGTTTCATATTTGTTTTCCACCAGACTCGTTTTTGTCGTTTCCTCTTGGCTATCTATATTTTACTATTTTTATGCATGTGTCGAATGACCCTTTTTCCTCACTAAAGATCACACATTTATTTTTTTTTTACTTTGTTAGTGGATTCGGTAGTCGTAAGTAGTGTCTGGCACAAGGCCACCTTTTTGTAAACCAGCACTGCATGATACCGGGTCCTCAACAACATCAACGCTGACTCACTTGCAATTTAAACTCAACCAACTCTGTGGACATCGAATCACAAACCTTGCTTATCCAAAGTGAATTATATTCACTACCTATTAAGTAAAAATCAACGTGCGAACGATTTAGAAATATTACAGTCAAAGGTAGATCACTCCATAAGAACTCCTACCAAAAAAAAAAAACACTTGATATCGACAATTTTAATATCAACACAAATCTAGAAAGACTGTAAATGAACGAACGAATACTAAGAGAGACATACCGAAACCTAAAATATCACACACACTTTGCCTTAGTAACATATACCAAAATATCGTGCTTGTATATTATTTTGAATTGTATATAAATGTTTTATTGGTTTTTAAAATAAATATTTCTTGTTTTTGATTGTATTTAAAATTCGTTTATTTATTTGTTTGTGGATGCAGAACGTCACGCAACCTACACAAATTCCTTTTGATTCACTCAAATTATAATTAATAAATTCTGCACATCCCCAACAATATTATACCAAGAAGCGTAAGATTTATAAGCTCATAGAATCTGTTAACAATGGGTAGGTTTGGTGTAGGTCAATGGTAGGATTGCCGACGGTGATTCTCGATTCGTGTGTTAAAGTTCAGCAAGAATCCGTTAATGAATATTTGTCTTCGTGTAAGAAATAGGTTATTATTTTCGGTTGGAAATTATTAAATCCGCGCGATATTTAATGATTACTAATAATAAATTTAAAATGTTTTCAGATTAAAAGTAAGCGTTCAGTCATCCACCAGGAAAACAGGACCTGACTAAATTCGAGCCTGTAGAGTGTAGACTGTACAGTGCACGGGAATTCTTGCGCGACTCGATCGCGAACTACTTTGCTTTGACATTCATAGGTAACTCTACTGACTTTACCGTCAACGGGAAACAAACTTCTGCACCGCGAAGCCGCTAATGACGTTCTTAGCAGTTTTTGTCGTAACAATTTTAATAATTCTGGAATTAAGTAAAAAGAAACCAATTGTTGAACGGCACAATACAAGGAGCGACAATCAATTCTGGACAAATAATGAATTTCTCCCCACGCCTTTACAACTAAGCAACTAGCATAATTAAAAGAAAAAACTTGTATTTCCAACGAATGATTTATTTTATGGAAATATTTCGACTAGGAATTAAAGAGGAGAATACAACTCTTATATTTATCTGTTTTAAAATTCGTTTATTTTCTTTCAACACAATAGGAAGGACGCTGATCAGATTGAAATATGAAGGAGAAGTTACAAGTAATGGCAATCTGATCTACAAAATTAATTGCATGAACTACTTAACAAGTTATGTGGGCGTGACTTCAAGATCATTGAAAGAACGACTGGATAAACATCGAAGACTTTGCGATAAGGTAATTTCAAATGAAAACAAAAAACAATAATTGGAAAAAAACTTCAGCGATTGCATGACATGCCATTACAGAAGGTGGTCACAGAATTGACTTCGACTATCCGGAAATAAAATTGACCAAACAAAAGCATTCCAATCAAAGAAGAGAAGCTGAACAAATGGTAATAATAAATACAAAAAATGTCTGCATTAGGATAGATTGTAGAGGGTGCAAAGAAGTCCCTCAAACAAATAATAAAAAGAAAATACACTACAAATAAAAGTAAAATAAACTTTTGTTTATTTTTGTAAAGAATTTTTTTTTTGTACAAAAATGAAATTGTCCGTAAAGCTGCGGAAGAAAAAGAAAAAAAGGAACTGTGAATGTGAGAGGAAAGGTAGGACTATGTGTGCAGGTGAGATGAGAGAAAGAGAGTGAAAGAATGTTCACTGATACGTGATACTGCCTGTTGTGTGAACCGCTGAATCCTCTCGGTGTGTGTGTGCTCGAAACTGTCCGTGTCGCTTTGATGTCAGCTTGTCGCTGTTCTCTCTCCGTTCTGATGAGATTTCTACCTTCCTTATATAAGAATGATGAGGCACCGGGGAGATTAAGAAATGGCTTTCTTATGTCGAGTCCTGATTGGTCAATAAATCCTATTTTTGACCACGTGGTGTTTTCACTACGTCCGAACTTTTGGGTGCGCCGTCCTTGTTTTTGACCCCACAGGGCATGGTAAGGAATGAATTCCCGCGCAATTGTATTTTTTGATACACGTGGTGTGAATTAATTTTTATTGTGTGTATGTGTGTGTGGAAAATAAAATAAGAAACAGCACAAGATGCAGCACAACTCCATCCTGTCTGGATCTCTCTGCTTCAAAGAAAAATATTGTGGTGATCATTACATGTACCACACCTCCGCTTTCTTTAATGTCATTGGTTGATAAATATATGATACTTATTATATGACAATTTTGCCATCGCAGTAATTTGAATTTTTCTCTAAAATCACAGATTGGTCCATTTCCTGACCAATCGCGTATTTTAGTATCTTTTCTATATTTTTGGCGCCATATCCGGAGCCTATCCATCGTTATATATAGACTCTCGCTGTTTGCCCAACAGCCAGTAGCAGTTCAATTCTTGGAAAATAAGGCACGGTGCTATATTGAGATTTTAATCCTTAATTATCACTCAATCAGTAATCATACTAATTCCTATTGATATCACTCATAGACATTACATTTTTCTACACTGATAAAACACTGTGGAACTATTCTTTATTTAGCTAAGACTTCAATTGAACTTTAGCCATTATTAATTAATTTTATTGTGTTTAAAAATCAGTAGTTTTTTTCTTGTCTGTGAATCTCCGAGTAGGAAGATATAACATTGAACTATTTAATCATGCCCGCAACGTTGACGGAATCTGACACAAGGTGGAGTCTAAAATGGGGAACACGGAGGAGGGTATCTAAACAAAGGAGAAAAAAATGGAGGTGTTTAGCCATGAATTGGGAAATCACTGGACTAGTTACCTCCACATTCAGTTTTTTCTTGCACTAAAAGACAAAAGGCATAATCTGAGACATAATGTAACACTTGTGAAATTTCATAAACTGCAGTGAACAATTGAACATTGTATATATATATATATATATATATTTTTCTATACGTATACAGACAGACACAGCTGTCTCTTTTCTGTTAAAAATTGCATTTAAACCTGTTTGAATCATTTAAACTTAAAAATGTTCTCTTTTCTTTTAAATTTTTAATTTTTATTACTTATCTTAATTTTATTTTATT
>CAHIKZ030004418.1:0-63828 GCA_903632075.3 Acanthosepion pharaonis | reverse complement strand
TACCGAGGATGCGACGCTTGCCCGGCCAGCGTCGGTCCTGGTGCATTGCGCCTGATGGGCAGCGTCGACCTGCGCAACGGCGATTATGCGCGGGCGCTTATGACGATGACAATGCCGATCTCAGCTGTTTCCGGTTCACGCCGCATTGGGCTTTGCGGGCCGTTGCGGAAGCGGCAGGATGGTGAGGGATCGCTGTTCCTGATCGGCCAGACGTCAAACGGCTTCATGCTCCGGCATCGGATGGAAACCTGGTCGCCCCCGCAGTTGGTACGAGAGCACCTTGATCGTCGCACTCGCCGCCCGGCCGGTCCAGTGGCCTGACCACGGCAATCGCTTATGCGGGTGAAGGTCAGCCCCAACAACGTCTCCGCGACGACACGAAGCCAGCCTTTCGACCGTCTATAGCACAAAGGACGGGATCGGCTGGTGGCGGCCGACCTTTCGTCACGACCCGGCGCACCAAAGGCGATGGCGGGATCTTTCACCCTGATCGGCGTATCGCCGAAGTCGAAGCGGGGCGCTGACGCTCTCCTTCCCGTCAATGCGGGATCGGCTGGGCGGCTTCTACGCTCCGGATAGCGGTAACCGGACCTATCTCAGCCCGGGTTCGTCGGTGGAGCGGTCGATCGGCAAAAGGACCGCGCTTCGCCTTCAGTCGTCACGCTCATCCGCGACCGTCGTCTCGCCGATCTCGACGCGCCGCGCGACCGATGCGCGCGTCGTGCCGGTCGTCACCTGGCGCTGACCATCCGATGATGCGGCGGCGAGCCAGATATGCTTTGCCGGTCGGGGTTCGGCCTGTCATGCGCCCCTTCTCACCGCCCCTCGCCTGCCTGACCGCCCTTCCCGCCGCCGCACAGACCGCAGCCGCTCGGTGCCAATCCGAGCGGTTCGACTATCCCGCACCAGTTCGCTGGTTCGAAATGAATTCGCAAGACCGGCCCGTCCGCATGGCCTATCTCGACATCGCCCCTACCGCCGCTGCGAATGGCGAAACGGGTGGTCCTTCTCCACGGCAAGAACTTCTGCGCCGCGACCCGGGCGAAACGGCGAATGGGCTTCGCCGCCGGCTACCGGGTCATCGCGCCCGATCAGGTCGGCTTCAAACCTCGAAGCCCGCGGGCTATCAGTACAGCTTCCACATGCCATGGCCGCGCTGACCGCAGGGTTGCTTGATCGAGCAAGCGTGCAGAGAATTACGCTTGTAGGTCACTTACCGGCGGTATCCTCGCCACCCGGTTTGCGCCCTCATCCCCAGCGTGTTGCCAAGTCGTCCTCGTGAACCCGCCGGGCTGAATGATAATGCCGGGCGAAGGCGTGCCCCATACCGATCCCTTTCGGCCGCCTCCGCGCCGAGGAAGCCAAGACCGATGCCGCGTCGATTCGCGCCTATCAACGGCGCAACTATTACTGGGTGAGTGGCATCCCGCCTATGACCGCTGGGTCGCGATGTTTGCTGGACAATATGTCAGCGACGACGGCGACATCGTTCGCGATGCGCAGGCGATTGTCCGATATGATCGAAACCCAGCCCATCGCCGCCGAACTGCCGCGTTTGACCATGCCGGTCGCGCTTTATCATCGGGCAGCGCGACCGCCTTTTCGCGCCAACACCGCACCGCCGTGCACGCGCGTCCGCACTGTTCCCCAGCCGCCGAAGAGGCAGTGACGCGCATTCCCCTGCGCACAACTGATCCGGGTTGAAGGAGTTGGGCCACCACCCTGCAGGTCGAGGCGCCCGCGCTTTTCCTTCTTCAGACGTTGCGGACTGCGATCGGCCTTCCAACCCCGATATTCATTAAAGACGCACGCGTCCCGTCTGCTTCTGTGACGCCTTTATCCGGTGGAGTTGTTTCTCACGAAGGGAAACCAATCATCACGCGCGTCGGGCAAGTGCAACCGGACAAGATGATGATGGCGGGCACAGCAGTGGTGACGGGCGGCAGCGCAGGTATTGGGTTACCGCCGGCGGAGAGGCTGGCAAAGGCTGATGGAATGTCGCGATCGTCGCGCGAGACGCCCAACGGCTGGAAAGACGCGCGCCATGTTGTCCCAATATGGCGGCCAGATACTGGCGATCAGCGCTGATGTCGCCAATGCGGTGGACGTCGATGCCGCCGCCGACCGGATCGAGCGTGAACTCGGCCCGATCGATGCCCGGGTCAACAACGCCATGTCGACGGTGGTCGCCCCCGCTGATCGGATCAGCGCCAGCGAGTATCAGCGCGTCACCGCCACGACCTATCTCTCAGCCAAGTGCACGGCACGCTTGCCGCTTTGCGGTACATGAAACCGAGAGAGAAATGGCGCGGCGCCATCATCCGTCGTCCGGCCTCGGTATCCGCGCGGTGTTACCTGTGCCGCCTATTGCGCGGCTAAGTTCGCGGTTTCCGGCTTCACCGATTCCTGCGGGCGGAGTTGATTGCCGACAAGGTGCCGGTCACGCTGACCGTCGTTCATCTGCCGGCCGTCAACACGCCGCAGCCCGGTTGGGCCTGCAATCACACCGGTCGCGAACAGGTGCTACCTGATCCGTTTTTTCGACCCCGGCTGTGCGCCGGCGATCGTGTCGGCTTACGAAAAGCCCGGAGCGTGAAATCTGGGGGACGCTCGACCTTTCAAATGGCCATCGCCCGTGCGTTTCGCCTGGGGGCTTCGCTGATCGGCAGGCGGAAGCAGCTTCGCCGAGGATCAACTGGGCGGCCCGATCGGCGAAAAGCCGGGCAACCTGACTGAGCTGTCCCAGCCCCGGCGCGCATCGACGGCGATGCGACCGACCGCGCGATCGACAGCCGACGCGAGTTCTTCACCTCTCGGCAGCGCGATCTGTTCCAAGCTTCGGTGTCGCCACCAGTCTGGCGGGTGTCGGTGCGCTCGCCGGATGGGGCGTATCGCGGCTTGTGCCGACGCCCTCGACGTTGATGATCGTCCGTCGCATGACCGTCTGTGCGCGGCGCAAATTTCGTAGGTTTTTTCGAATGGCCCTGCACTTCGTGGGCTGCGGCGACGAATATCTCCGCGCGGTGCAGGTCTTCGGACGGCCGGACTTCATCCATATCGGCTGGGATCGCTGGGCCAAGCTTGAGGTGTTTTCAGTGATGTGGCGGTGTTCGCCAAGGAACGAAGGACGACGCCCCTCGGTCTACAGCTTCCCGATATCCGCGAAGAGTGACACTGCGGGGGTCTTTTGATAGTAAATGATCCACTTATCGCCATGGCGCGATCCCCGGATGGTCTTGGCAAGACGGCGCGTATCGGGAAGATGGCCCCGTAAAGCCAATAAAGTGGGGCGGATGACGATGCGTGGATGATCCCGTCCCTTCGATGCTTTCGCCAGCGCTTCGGGCACAGCGCGCCACGGTGGACGAAGTCGATCCCTTTATCGGCACGAGCGGAGAGGGACATACGTTCCCCTGGGGCCGTGGCGCCGTTCGGCATGGTGCAGCTTTCGCCGGATACCGACACGCAATGCGCCCTGCGCGAATGCTATGGCCATGCGGCGGGTTATCGGCATGACGATCCGACGATCGAGGGTTTCAGCCACACCCATTTCGGGCGCGGGGCATTCCGATCTGGGCGATCTGCTCGTCGCGCCAGTGTCCGGCGACGATGTTCCAATGGACCTGGGGACGCCAGACAAGCCGGGCTATCGCTCCCCCTTTCGTCACGCGACCGAGGTGACGCGTCCCGGCCATTATGCGGTGACGTTGATCGCCCGGGGTGCGAGTTGAACTGACGGCGGCGACGCGCGCGGGCGTTCACCGCTACAGCTTTCCTGCTGATAAGGCCGCGCATCCGTTATCGACCTCCGCTCCTCGCTCTACAATTATCTGTGCAAGATCCTGTGGTCCGGGCTGGCTGCTGCGCCCGATGGGACACTTCAACCGGCTTTCGTGAGACGTGCGCGGCGCCGGCGCCGGGTCTTCTTCGCCATGCGCTTTTCCGCGCCGCTGGTCGCTCATGCGCGGTGAACTGCGAGGCGGATATAGCCTATAAGGGATTTCAGGCCCCGGGCGCGGTAGCGACGCGGTGGCCGAAGACTGGGCCGCGCACTGATGGCACGGCTTGATTTTCGGAAAAGCTCGACCGACCGCTCGAGGTGAAGGTCGATCTCCGGCGTCGACGAGGCAGGCGCGATCGCCAAATCTCGACAGCGAGCTGGGCAATCGATGCGATCCGGCCGGACCAACGCGTCGACCCGAGGCAGCGCGATCGATGGAGGGTCCCGCCCCATGCGCCGGATGGTCGCCACGGCGCTTTATCACAGCCTGCTTCGCGCCCAGCATCTGAGCGACAGCGACGGTTGCCATCGCGGGCCCGGACGATCGGCGCACGGGCACAGGGTTTCACCTTCGCTCCACCTTCTCGCTCTGGGATACGTTCCGCGCCGAGCATCCGCTGCTCACCCTGATCCAGCCGGAAAAGGTCAATGCCGAGATCATCCAGTCGCTGATCGCCAGCCGCGAGAACAGCCCTGATGGCATCCTGCCGGTCTGGCAATTCCATGGACGCGAAACACGACGATGATCGGCTATCACGCGGTTCCCGTCATCGCCGACGCCTATATGAAGGGCATCAGAGGTTATGACGCCGATGCCGCGCTCGACGCGATGGTCGCGAGCGCGCGGTACGCGCCCCATGGCGGCCTCGGGCGAATATATGAAGCGCGGCTATGTTCCGATCGATCGCGAACCCGAAGCGGCATCGAAGACGGTCGAATATGCCTGCGACGATTGGGCGATCGCCCATGGCAGCGGCGATGGGACGGCGCGACATCGTCACCGAGTTCACAAAAGCGCGCGGGCAACTGGCGCAACAGCTTCGATACGAAGATCGGCTTCCTGCGCGCCCGCAAGGCCGACGGCAGTTGGCGCGAACCGTTCGATCCTACCGCGATCAACTATGGATCCGACTATACCGAGGGCAATGCCGGCAATATAGCTGGTTCGTGCCGCACGATCAGGCCGGATTGTTCCAGACGATGGGTGGCGACGCGGCGGTGGTCGCCAAGCTCGATCGCATGTTCGACTATGACAATTCCAAGCTCGACTATAGCCATGCCGAGGATATTGCGGGCCTGATCGGCCAATATATTCATGGCAACGAACCCAGCCACCATGTCGCCTATCTCTACAGCTATGCCGGGCAGCCATGGCGGACGCAGGAACGGCTGAAGCAGATCGTCGACAGCCGTGCAAGCCCACGCCCGATGGCCTGTCCGGCAATGACGATCTGGGCCAGATGTCGGCGTGGCTGGCGTTCACGGCAATCGGCTTCTACCCGGTCACCCCGGGACCAACCAATATGTCATCGGTCGCCCCTTCCTTCGCCGCACGGTGCTCAACCCGCCCAACGGCAAGCGGTTCGTAATCACGGCAGAGGACCAAGCGATGCCAATCGCTATGTCGGATCGGTAACGCTTAACGGTCGGCCGTTGTCTGCGGTTATATCCGGCACGAGGAGATCGTACGGCGGTACGCTGGCGTTCCGAATGACGGCGCGACCCAATCGGACATGGGGCCGTCGCCGCCCGGACAACCCTTATTCCGACACCCATTGAGACCCGCGCCCGTCGCGAACCCAAGTGGCGCCCTTCGCCATTCTCCTTGCGACGCCGTCCGATTGTTACCGGCAAGGACTGAATCGATGGAGCGGCTGCTCACGATCATGAAGCGACTTCGCGACCTCGCCACAGGCATTGCGAATGGGATGTGGCGCAAAGCCGAGGAGCATCGCGCCCACACCATCGAGGAAGTGCATGAGGTTGCCGATGCCATTGCACGCGGCGATATGGCGGAGCTGAAGGACGAACTCGGCGACCTGCTGCTTCAGGTCATCTTCCATGCCCAAATCGCCGAAGATCTAGGGCATTTCGCTTTCCCTGACGTGGTCACAGCGATCAGCGACAAGATGGAGCGCCGCCACCCGCACATCTTCGGCGAAACGGCCGAAGGCGGCATCATCTCTGGGAGAGCAGATCAGGCGGAGGAACGTCGTGCCAAGGCGGCGGGTGGCGCTCGATGGTGTGGCCTTTGGGGCTGCCGGCGCTGATGCGCGCGGAAAAGCTTCAGAAAACGCGCGGCGCGGGTTGGATCTGAATGGCCTGATGAAAGCGGTCCCCGCGCGAAGATCGACGAGGAATTGCAGGAAATCGCCGAGGCGGACCGGAAACCCCGAAGAGGAATTCGGCGACCTGCTCTTCCGTCGTGAACTGGGCCCGTATCGCGGTATCGATGCGGAGGCGGCACTTCGTTCCGCCAATGGCAAGTTCGAGCGCCGCTTCCGCGCGATGGAGGCCGAGGCCGGCGAAACATTCGCCGATCTCGACCTCGACGCCAAGGAAGCCCCATGGCAGCGCGTCAAGCACCGCGACGGTTGAAGCGCTCATAATCGGACTCGGACAGGCGAACCTCACAGGTCGCCTCCGTCCCCTCGATCACCTGATCGAGCACTTCGCCATGCGCATGGAGCCAAGCGGCCCCCGCCCCGTCGCCGGCGTCCAGCGTGATCCAGTAACGCCTATGGCCCGAGGTCAGCGCGGCAGCAACCTGTTCGACCAACTGGTCGATCCCTCGCCGCCTCATCGCCGACACGGCGACGATATGGGGGCGTCGCCCCGCTTCGGCGAGCAGGTGGTCTTCGCGCAGTTCGCCCTCGACCAGATCGATCTTGTTTCCACGCCTCGAACCCGCGGCGTTTCTGGGATCGACGCCGATCTCGGTCAGAACTGCTCGACATCGGCGCGCTGCGCCTCGCTGTCCGGATGCGCGATGTCGCGCACATGGATCAGCAGGTCGGCGGACACCACCTCTTCCAGCGTCGCCTTGAACGCCGCCACCAACTGCGTCGGCAGATCGGAGACGAAGCCTACCGTGTCGGACAGGATCGCCTTTATCGATGCCGGGAAGCTGAATCTGGCGCAAAGTCGGTCGAGTGGGCGAAGAGAAGATCCTTCGCCATGACATGAGCGCCGGTCAACCGATTGAAAAGCGTGGACTTCCCGCGTTCATATAGCCGACCAGCGCGATTATCGGCCATGGCGCCCGCTGCCGCCGATCACGATGGAGTCCGCGTGTCCGGCTGACCTGATCCAACTCACGCCGCAATCGCGCCATGCGATCGCGGATCATCCGACGATCGGCCCCGATCTGCGTTTTCACCCGGCCACCGAGAAAGCCGAAGCCCCCCGCTGCCGTTCCGATGAGTCCAGCTTCGCACCAGACGCCCGGCCCGGCAGTCGAGATGCGCCAGTTCGACCTGTAATCGCCTTCGGCGGTCGCGGCACGCCTCCGCCGAAGATTTCGAGGATCAGGCCGGTCCGGTCGATGACCTTTGCTTCCAGCGTGGTTTTCAAGATTGCGCTGTTGGACCGGGGTGAGCGAACCGTCGAAAACGACCAGTTGCGCTTCTTCCATCCGGACCTGCTGCGCGACCTGTTCGACCTCGCCGCTGCTAATGAGCGTCGCGGGCTTGGGCGAACGGACCCGCAATGATCCGCTGACCATATCAAGCCGATCGCCATGGCGAGACTGGCGGTTTCGTCCAATCTCGCCTCAGCGTCGCGGGCCGCATCGCCCTGATCGGGAAGAACGATGACGGTGCGGGCACCGCGGGCAAATCGCCGCGATCGCGGTCAAATCCCTGTGCTCAATCTCGGCCGATCCCGCCTGTTCTTTCGGCGGCCCAGCGGCCGGGCCGGCTGGAATGGTCGAAACGGCGTGTTTGTAGACGAGCTGCGCCATGCCCTCCCGCTGCAGGAGCATGCAGAACAGGTCGAAGCCCGCAATCTGACCCTGCAGCATCACGCCGTTGATCAGGAACATCGTGACGGGGTCTTCGGACTTGCGCACCGCGTTCAGGAAGATTTCCGGATAGCGGCTGCTTCTTCTGATGCTCGTTCATGCCCCTCGACGATCGCGGCGACGTCGAGCGGACCTGACGGCATGATCGTGGAAATGGCATGCTTGTAGATGAGCTGGGACTGGCCATCACGGCGCAGCAACACGGAGAAATTGTCGAACCAGTAACGATGCCCTGAAGCTTCACGCCCTTTGACGAGGAACATCGTGACGGGCGCCTTGGAACGGCGCAGCGCGTTCAGAAATAGGGTCCTGCAGCGAACCCGATTTGTCGGCCATGGAAGAGCCCTTGTTCTTGGCGGGTCCGTGCCCGCGAGTTGCGCCGTTTCCCGGCGTCGGAACCACGCCCGTGCACCGAGCGCGTCCGATATCTATGGATTGGCGGGCATTCGTCCAGAGGTCGCTCTGTCCCCGCCACGATCATTCCTCGCGCGTCTCGCTGATCCCCAGCAGTTTCAACTTACGGTGAAGCGCCGAGCGCTCCATTCCGATAAAGCTCGCCGTGCGCGAGATATTGCCCGAGAAGCGACGGATCTGGATGCGCAGATATTCCCGCTCGAAGCTTTCTCGGGCCTCCCGGGCGCGCCCCCCATGATCGCGGTCGCCCCGCCTCCGCCCATATCGGCCCCCGTCGCCCAGCACTTCGGCCGGTAGAAGGTCGAGGTCGATCCGCCCGATCCGGTCGCCGGGCGCCGGGATGATCGTTCGCTCGACGACGTTGCGCAACTGGCGGACATTGCCCGGCCAGTCATAGGATTGCATCGCCACCATCGCGTCCGGCGCGATTTCCGGCGTGCGCACCCGGCGCTCGGCGGCATAATGCGCCATGAAATGCTCGACGAGCGGCGGAATGTCCTCGCCGCTCGGCCAGCGACGGGATAGTCACCGGCACGACGTTGAGGCGGTAATAGAGGTCTTCGCGGAAACGTCCTCGGCAATCTCCCGCGTCAGATCGCGTGCGGTGGCGGAGACGACGCGGACGTCGACCTTCACCACGCGGGTGCCCCCGACACGGCTAAAGCTCTGATCGGTCAGGACACGCAGGATACGCGCACTGGGTCGCGATCGGCATGTCGGCGATCTCGTCGAGGAACAAAGTACCGCCATGCGCCTGCTCCGAAAGGCCGGTACGGACAAGGTCTCCCTCCTCCACCCCGAACAACTCCTCTTCCACCCGCTCGGGCGTCATACGGGCGGCGCTGACCACCACGAACGGCGCATTCGCCCGGTTGCTCCAGCCATGGAGAAGACGCGCCGCCACTTCCCTTGCCGACGCCTGCCGAGCCCATGATCAACACCCGGTTGCCCGTCGCCGCCACACGCTTCAGCGTTGCGCGGATGCCGTTGATGGCGTTGGACGAGCCGGTCAGATCGGTTTCGCGCCCGGCACTGGCGCGCAGCGAGGCATTCTCGCGCCGCAGCCACTCGGTCTCGGTCGCTCGGCCGACCATCAGCAACAAGCGCGCTCGGCCTCGAAGGGCTTCTCTATGAAGTCGGCCGCCCCCTTGCGGATCGCCGCCACCGCCGTGTCAAGATTGCCGTGCCCCGAGATTACTAGCACCGGGATCGATGGATCACGCCGCTTGATCTCGTCGAGCAGTTCCAGACCGTCCAGCTTCGACCCTTGCAGCCACATCGAGCAGGACGAGCGACGACGCCGCACCGCCACCGCCTCCAGCGCCGAATCGCTATCGGCCGCAACGCGAACCCTCATAGCCTTCGTCTTCCAGCACACCCGCGACGAGTTCGCGAATATCGAGTTCGTCATCGACGACGAGAATGTCCAAAAGCCATGGTCTTTTACGTCCGGGTACGAGTCAAAGCGGTGAGCTGGCCTCCCGGCCAGTTCAGGTTCGGCGCCCCCGTCCAGCGCCGCGAGGGCGCCGGCATCGAACATCATCGACACGATCGTGCCGCCAGTCGGATTGTCGGAAAAGCCGATCGTGCCGGCATGTTCCTCGATAATCTTGTTGACGATCGCGAGGCCCAGCCCCGTGCCCCCGCGCCCGCGTCGTCATATAGGGTTCCGATGATGCGATCGCGTTCGGGCGGCAGACTGACGCCATTGTCGGCGACCGTGATCGTGACCATGCTCGCCTGCTGGCCGACGATCATCAGAACCTTGCCATCCTGGGTTCCCTTCAGGCCTCGCTTCAATGGCTTCACCGCATTCTTGACGATATTGGTGAGGGCCTGGCTCATCTGTCGGCGGTCGCAGACGAGGGAGGGGACCGGATCGTCCTGAACAAGCTCGAACCGGATCTCGGATGCGCGACCTCGTGCAGGAACATCGCCTGTGCGCAGATATCGGCGATCGCCTCCTCGCGAAAAACGGGCTTGGGCATGCGCGCGAAAGGACGAGAATTCGTCGACCATCCGCCGGCAAGTCGCCCACCTGTCGGACGATCGTCTCGGTCAGGCGGGCCGAACGTCTCGTCCTGGGATCGATCACCTTGCCATAACGACGCTGCAGCCGTTCCGCCGCGAGCTGGATGGGGTCAGCGGGTTCTTGATCTCATGCGCGATGCGGCGGCGACGTCGGACCAGCGGCACGGCGCTGATCCAGCAATTGCTGGGATATCGTCGAAGGTCAGATCGGGCCATCGCCGGTCTGCGCGATCCGCACCGCCGTGGCACGCATATCGCCATGAAGCGCGATCTGCACCGTCGCCCGCGTCGTCCCTGATCGAGCAGTTCGTCCAGCTCAGGCGCGACCTCGCCCAGCTTCCGGCCGACCAGACCGCCCTCATCGGCACCGAGCAGCAGGTCCGCCGAATTGTTGGCGATCCGCACCCGCCGATCGCGCCCGACGGCCATGACGCCTGCCGAAACGCCCGCCATCACCGCCTCGATCAGCGCGCGGGCGATTGTCCAACTGCGCATTGGCGGTGACCAGTTCCGGTGTTCTGCTGCTCCAACTGGCCAGTCATCTGATTAAAAGCATTGGCGAGCGTGCCGACTTCGTCGCGCGTCCGGGGATCGGGCACGCGCGCGGTCAGGTCGCCCCCTGCGATCCGACGAGCCGCCTCGACCAGTTCGCCGACCGGGCGCACCAACCGGTCCGCTACCGCCAACGCGATCCATACCGCAATACCGACGATCAGCAGCGCGACGGCGAACAGCGCCAGATTGAACTTCAACTGGAGCGAGCGCGCCCGGCCCCGCAGCGCCCGGTAACCGTCCACGACATCCTCGGCGGCGAAGTGCTGCTTGCTGAGGAACTCGGCATTCACGCTGGTTCCGACATAGAGCATGATGCCGCTGCTGTCGGGCAAGGGCGTGACGACCCCATACGCGCTGTTCATTGATCCCGACCCCGGGCCGATTGGAACGGCTCGCCCGGCCGATCATTTCCGGTGTGTCACCAGCTCACGGAAGGTGGCGTCCGAAGGCTGATTGAAGAAATCGTAGAATTTGAACTTCTGTTTGGCGTCATAGGAGAAGAGCACCGCCTCTCCATGTCGCGCACGATGGTCTGCTGGACGAGATAGTCGTGGAAATCGCGCCGATTCTCGCGCGCAGCACCGGAAGGTTGCGGCCCAGATCCTGCGACATGGCCCTACCGGCAAAGACCCAACGATTGATGATCTGCTGCTGCGACTGCCGCGCGATGTTCATCGCGTCACCGAACGCCTTGCGCGCCCGATCGGAAATCCAGAACTCGGCCGAGGACTGAAAACATCATCGATGCGGTGACGACGGTCAGCAGGATCAGGACACTGGCGGTCAGCGAAAAGATCGCGACGAGCGACATGCAGCCTGCCGCCACCGCCAACCGCCGACGCGGGCCGCCCGCCGCATCGCCACCCGGCGACCGAGCAACATCAGCAGGAGAATACCGGGGACCAGATTGAGCGCCAGCAATCCTGCGATAACGGGCGGTGCGATCAACCCTTGTGCATCGGTGCGGTGGGCGATGAACCAATAGGTGCCGATGGCGATGGCAACGGCGCCGACGATCACCACGATCTCGATCGCCGGCGTCACCGCAAAACGGTTACGCGGCGTGTCGGTAGGATCAGCAGGCTTCAAAAGGCCAACATCGTTGCAATCGTACAACGTATAGCGTGACCTGCAAGACACAATCGTAATCGGCCCCCTTCTTCGTCTGGCGAAACCGAGATGTTCTGCTGTCGAGCCTTTTTTGCGCAGCGTCGATTGACGCCATCGCCCGCGCAGTCCGCAGCTGATTGCCGCCATGGCGCGCCAGCATCGCCCGATCAGCGGACGCCCACTTCACCGATCACCCGGTCATAAAGCGTGCCATCGTCGAGTAGCAAGGGCCGCTCGATCGCCAAACGCGCCAGATAGGCCCGAACCGCCGCAGCCAGATCGGGTACGGTTGCACGCCCCCGACCCAGCGGTCGTCGAATGGAAGGTTTCGCCGAGCATCGTACGGATCGCCTCGGCATCAATCACTTTCGTCGCGCGCCAACACCGCCAGCCGGCGCATGAGATTTTCCAGCTCGCGCACATTGCCGGGCCAGTCATGGACGACAAGCACGTCGAGAGCCTGCGCACGATCTTGCGACGCGGCAAGCCCCTGCGGCGGCATTTTCGAGGAAGTGCCGCGCCAGCAGGGGATATCCTGTCGCCGCTCGCGCAGCGCCGGCAAGGCGATCGGCACGACGTTGAGGCGGTAGAACAGGTCTTCGCGAAACTGGCCGGACGCCACCTGTTGGCTCAGGTCGCGATTGGTCGCAGCGACGATGCGGACGTCGGTGCGGATGGTACGCGCCGCCGACCGTGGTGAATTCGCTTCCGGACTGAAGGACGCGCAGCAGCCGGTCTGCGCCTCCATCGGCATGTCGCCGATCTCGTCGAGGAACAGGGTGCCGCCCGCCGCCTGCTCGAACCGCCCCCGCGTTGCGCTGGGCCGCGCCGGTAAAGGCGCCGCGCTCATGCCCGAACAGCTCGGCCTCGATCAGCTCGCGAGGATCGCCGCCATGTTGATCGCGACGAACGGCGCGGCACGGCGGGGCCCAGATCGTGGATCGCGCGCGCCACCAGCTCCTTGCCGGTACCGATCTGCCTCCTGAGATCAGGACGGTCAGGTCGGTGGCGACCACCCGCGCGATGATGCGATAGACGCTCTGCATCGCCTGCGACCGGCCGATCAGCGGCAGGGCGCGATCATCCTCGCCCAAGCCATCCTCGACCAGCACGCCACCCCGGGCCAGCGCCCCTGCGACGGCATTGGTCAAAGCATCGAGATCGAAGGGCTTGGGCAGATACTCATAAGCGCCGACTTCGGCCGCACGTACAGCGTCGTCAGGGTATTCTGGGCCGACAGGATGATGATCGGCAGTGCGGGGAGCGTGCGGCTACACCGCGAATATGGTCGATCCCGTCGCCATCAGGCAGGATCACGTCGGTCACCAGCACATCCGGCGCCCCACCGGTCACAGCCGGTCGAGCCGCGCCAGCGTCTCGACGGTCGTCACCTCATGCCCTGCGCGGCGCAAGGCCTGGCCTACGACGGTGCGGATGGCGGCGTCGTCATCGACGACCAGCACATGGCTCATGCCCGGGCCCCGGAAGCAACAGGCGCAGCACGGTCATTTCGGGCGAACCCTCCCCGGCATATTGATGATCCTGTTCATGTCGCGCGCCAGCTTGTCGACAAGGGCAAGGCCCAGCCCCTGCCCTTCGCGACGGCCGGATACGAACGGGTCGAACAGATGGTCGACGATATCGGACGGTGCACCGGGGCCATTGTCGATGACGCAGATTTCGATCGGCAGCGGCAACCGCTCCTGTCCTGACCCGATGCTGACCGACATGCCGTGGCGATAGGCGGTGGTCAGGATGATCCGCGGATTGCGTTCCCCGGCACCGCTTCCGGGCGTTCTTGAGCAGATTGATAACGATCTGGAGCAGCGCATCCCGGTTGATCCGCGCCGGGGGAAGCGACGGATCGAAACGTTCGATCTCGATCCCCCAGCGAACCCCGCCAGCGCCACGCCGCGTGAATGGGCGAGCAGCGGATAGATATTCTCTGCCGCCAGCGGCAGCGGCCGGGTATCGCTGAAATCCTGCATGCGGTCGATCAGCGCGGCGATCCGGTCGACCTCGTGGTGATCAACGTCGTCAGTTCTGCCCCGTTGAGCAGCTGGGCCGCGCCCCGAATGCCCGACAGCGGGTTCTGTGATCTCATGCGCCAGCATTGCCGCCGCACCCACCGCCGCGCGTGCGCCGGCGCTTGTCGGAGGCATGGGCCCAGTCGCCGCGAGGGCCCCGCGCTGTGCAGCGATCGCCCGCCAGCCGGGATGATCGGGGATTTGCGCCTCCACGAAATCCACCCGGATCTTTGGGACCGTGCGGCATGGTGATGACGGTATCATAGACCGCAAAGCCATGCGTCCGTCGCGGCTGCGGGGCGCATCGGCGGGGGCAGGATGGCGTTCAGCGGTTGACCGATCATCAGCCGTTCGACAGGTTCAGCAATTGCTCGGCTGTTATTGGCGTGGGCGATCCGGTCATCCGGATCGACCACGACCACGGCACGGGCAATGCGGCGAACAGCGCCGCAAAACCGGGTCGACCGTGACGGGCGGTTCAGGCCGCAGCGGCAAGCTCGATCTGCGGCATGAAGTCGGAGCATCGTCTTCACGCGATCGGCGCTCGGTTCCCGGTTCACCTTGTTGCGGAACTCGGCCGAGCTGTGCAGGCCGCGCGTGTACTCCAGCCGATATGCTTGCGCGCCATGTTGACCCCCGGTCTCGGTGCCATAATGGTCGAGCATCGCGTCATAATGTTCGGCGACCGCGCGATATTGTTCGTCAAGCGACGGATCGTCCAGCCGCTCGCCGGTTGCGAACCAGTGCATCACCTGCCCCAGCAGCCAAGGCCGGCCATAGGCACCGCGCCCGATCATCACGCCATCCGCCCCCGATTGGTCGAGCGCCGTATCGGCATCATCGATCGAGCAGATATCGCCATTGGCAATGACGGGGATGCTCACCGCCTCCTTGACGTTACGGATGAAGCCCCAGTCGGCCGATCCCCTTATACATCTGGTTGCGAGTGCGGCCGTGAACGGTGATCATCTTCACCCCGATATCCTCGGCAATGCGCGCGAAAGTTCTGGGGCGTTCAGGCTGGGTCAGGCGGCACCAACCCATGCGCATCTTCAGCGTGACCGGTACGTCAACGGCCTTGACCGTCGCGCGGATGATCTCCGACGCCAGCTTCAGGTCGCGCATCAGTGCCGAGCCCGCGTCGCCATTGACGACCTTTGCGCACCGGCAGCCCATATTGATGTCGATGATCGCGGCGCTGATCGGCGTTCAGCTTGGCGGCCCCCATCTCATAGGGCGTGCAGCCGACCAGCTGCATCGACACCGGTTTTCCAGCGGATGCCGGCGGCCTTCTGATCGACTGGCGGGTCGCGATTGCGGCCCCGGGCTGGCGATCATCTCGGTCACGTTCAGGCCCGGAGCCATAGCGCCGGACAAGCGTGTGGAACGAGACAAATCGGTCACGCCGGTCATCGGCGCCAGAACGACGGGGCTATCGATCGTCACCGACCGACCTGAATGGGAGCGAGGTTACGCATAAACTGCCTGAAAAATGAGCAGCCGTGTAATCCAAACCGCAGCGAAAGGCAATGTTGCCCACCATGCCCAAAAGCCGTTAGGCGAAGGCCATGAGCCAGACGGAAAAGATCGCCGCGCTGATCGTCGCGGCGGGCGGCGGCACGCGCATGGGTGGCGGCACGAAACGCGATCTGGGCGGACGCCCGATGCGCGCTCGAGCCATGACGCGTTCCGGTACGCATCCGGCCATCGCCACCGTCCTGACGATGGTCGCGGGCGATCAGATCGATTTGCCCGGACGCTGCACCCGCCGATATTGCCGCCGGTGGCGCCAGCTGGCGAAAGTTTGGTTGCCTTGGGGCTTCGGCAATTGGCGCTGGAGGTGACGAAGGTCCTGATCCAACGCGCGGCCGCCCCTTCCTGTCACATGACGTCATCGACCGCGTGCTCGCCGGCCTCCGCCTCGGCGGATGGGGGCCATGCCGGTGCTGCCCGTGGCAGACACGCTCGCCCGTGACGCAGACGGCACTCTGGGCGAGACCGTGCCCCGTGACGGGGTGGTACGCGTCCAGACGCCGCAGGGTTTTCACTTGCAGGCCGTGATCGCCGCCCATGCCGCACTGGCCGGCGGAGGCGGCGAAGCCACGGACGATGCGCAAATGGTGCGACGGCTTGGCGGGCGCGTCGCTTTGGTGCAGGGCGATACGATGCTCGAAAAGATCACGTATCCTGATGACATGGCTGGTGCCGACATGCGCCCCTGCATGGGAAACCCGGACCGCCAGCGGGCTTCGACGTTCACCGGCTGGAGGGATGGCGAGGAGCTATGGCTCGGCGGCGTTCTCATCCCGCATCATCAGGGGTTGTCAGGGGCATAGCGATGCCGATGTCGCGCTCCACGCGCTGACCGATGCACTGCTCGGTACGATCGCCGCCGGCGATATCGGTACGCATTTCCCGCCTAGCGATGCGCAATGGAAGGGTGCCGAGTCGGGCCAATTCCTGCAACACGCCGCCAAGCTGATCGCCGATAAGGGCGGACGGATCGATTTCGTCGACCTGACGATCATCTGCGAAGCGCCCAAGATCGGCCCGCATCGCGCCGCCATGGTCGAGCGGATCGCCGCCCCTGCTTCAGATCGACCAGAGCCGCGTCAGCCTGAAGGCGACAACGACCGAACGCCTCGGCTTTACCGGACGCGGCGAAGGCATCGCGACCCGTGCGGTCGCCACAGTCCGCCTGCCCATGGGGCGCAGGGCATGAGCGGCTCGGCCCGGCCCTCGCACTGATCGGCATGAGCGCGCCCGAAGCGGCGATGGCAACAGCGTGCCTGCATCACCGCGCCGGAAGCAGAGGCGATGACGCTGGTCGCGATGCCCGATATCCTGCGCGAACGGGCCGGGTCTGCGCCGCACGGCTGCCGGCGAACAGCCTGATCCGTGGCAACGGCACGCTAATCGCAAAATATGAGACGGCGGCCGACCAGGCTGCCGTGGCGGCGCGAGCGGCGATCGTCAAGCTGTCCGACCCAACGGTCGATACGCTGTTGCAGTCCGACTTTGCCCGGCCGCTCCTGGGACCTCATTGCTCGTCCCCTTCATCGTTGGCCGGATCGGGCTGGAGGATTGTGGGGTGATCGACCGCCCGGCGACGCAGCTTGCTCCCCTGCCGCCACGCAACATGGCGTCGGTGGTGGTCACCGCGCTCCAATATCTGAAAAGCGAAAAGGCGCGCGGCCGGCAGGTTGCGGTGCCTGATCTGCCGCTCTGTCCGAACGGAAACCGCTGATGGACGTGCTTCTTCCCGCCGATCTGGTCGCACTGGCCGAACGGGTCGTCATTGCCAACCGCGCGATCGGTCGCCGGGTCGCACTGGCCGAAAGCTGTACCGGTGGGCTGGTGTCCGCCGCCCTGACTGAAAACCCGGCTGTCCGAGGTGGTCGAGGCCGGGTTCGTCACCCATTCGAACAAGGCCAAGATCGACCTGCTGGGCGTCAGCTCGGAGCTTATCGAGACATTCGGCGCGGTCTCCACCGCCACCGCCCGGGCGATGGCGCAAAGGGGCGCCATCAGCCAGTGATGCGGATATCGCGGTCGCTATTACGGGCGTCGCCGGCCCCGGCGGCGGTACGGCGAAGAAGCCGGTCGGCACCGTCGTCTTCGCCCAGCGCTACGTGGTGGCGATCCGGAAGCGGTGAAGGCCGAACGCCACGAATTCGGCGATATCGGGCGCGGCGGTATCCGGTTTCAGGCGGCGCTGTTGGCGCTGGAACTGTTGCTGCCGTAAAGCTTGGCGGCGCGATCCTCGAACGCGCCAATCATGCGGCGCAGCGCGGTGCCGAACACCTGCCCCGCCAGCATCTCGAACACCCGGTTCTTGAATGCGAAATCGACGGTGAAGTCGACCGCGCAGCCCTGCTCCTCGGGCCGGAAACGCCAGTTGTTGCGCAAATATTTGAGCGGTCCGTCGAGATATTCGACATCGATCGCCTCCGGCCGGGTCTTGGTAACTCGGCTGGTGAAGGTTTCACGCAGGCCCTTGAACCCGACGATCATGTCGG
Source organism: Acanthosepion pharaonis (assembly GCA_903632075.3). Lineage (NCBI taxonomy): Eukaryota > Metazoa > Mollusca > Cephalopoda > Sepiida > Sepiidae > Acanthosepion > Acanthosepion pharaonis. Next base: position 45,870 of record CAHIKZ030004418.1, on the reverse strand, counting down.
CGACCGTTTCTTCGTCCGAATCCGACCGCACGCGCATCGCCGATACCTGGGCAGGAACCCGGATAGCGCGCGACATCGGCGACCAGATCGAACATCTGCTCCGGCGTGTAGGGCAGATGCCGTGTCTCGCTATGCTTGGGCATCAGCGCGCGCTTGCGAGCTTCGCCTCGCGCGCGGTGCGCAGCCGCTCGAAATCATCACCGGCATGATAGCTCGACCGGGTCAGTGGCGAGCTGGCGACGAGCAGGAAGCCCTTGGCCCGCGCGATGGCGGCATAAGCGTCGAACGCCTTGGGCGTGACGAACTCCGCCACCTTGGCATGACGCGGCGTGGGCTGAAGATACTGGCCCATGGTTAGAAATCGATATCGGCCGAGCGCATATCGTCCATCACCTGATGGACCTCCAGCCGCTCCTCGCCCAAGCCGAGCATGATACCTGACGGTGAAGATCGACGGGTCATGGCGTTTCACGCTTCCAGCAGGCGCAGCGACGCATAATAGCGCGCGCCCGGTCGGATCGTCGGATACAGCCCGGGGACCGTTTCGAGATTGTGGTTGTATACATCGGGCCGCGCCTCGACGATCGACCTGATCGCGGCCTGCGCCTTGTTACGGAAAATCGCGTCAGGATTTCAATCGTGGTGTCGGGGGTGGTCCGCGCAGCGCCGGATCACCTTCACGAACCGCGACGCGCCGCCATCGGGCAGGTCGTCGCGGTCGACCGAGGTCACGACGATATGGTTCAGCCCCATCTGCGCCGCCGCATCGGCGACATTCTGAGGCTCCATCGCGTCGACCTTGCGCGGCATGCCGGTCTTTACGTTGCAGAACGCGCAGGCGCGTGTGCACGTCACCGAGGATCACGACGGTCGCATGCTTCTTGGACCAGCATTCCCGATATTGGGGCACGCCGCCTCCTCGCAAACGGTCGTCAGGCTCTTTTGACCGCATCAGTTCGCGCGTAGCGGCGAAACCTGCGCTCGTCGGCGCCTTGACGCGAATCCAATCGGGCTTGCGTGCGCGCACAGGCGCGGCCAACGGTGTCAACTCGTTCGCCGGCTGCGGAAATAGCGACGCACCCGGCCGGACACAATGCCCTGCTGATGTCCCATCCTTCCGCGTCGGACATACTTTGATATGGAACCGACATGGCCCCGTCCGGTTCCACCGTTACAATGCCGTTTCCATAACTGGATAAGAGAGAGCAATGACCGACTTTAATGACCTCGTGGATGGCTATCAGCGCTGGACATCCGATTGGCGTCGCCAGCGCGACCGCTGGGCCGAATTGAAGGAAGGCCAGAGCCCTAAGGTGATGGTGATCGCCTGCTCAGACAGCCGCGTTGACCCGGCTCAGATTTTCGACACGCTACCCGGCGAAATCTTCGTCGTACGTAACGTCGCCAACCTCGTGCCGCCTTTTGAAACCGGCGGCGGCCATCACGGCGTATCGGCCGCGCTGGAATTCGCGGTGACGCAGCTCGAGGTGACCGACGTCGTCGTCAAGGGCCATGGCGCGTGCGGCGGTTGCAAGGCGGCACTGACGCAGGTTTGCGCATGCGCCTCAGGGCGAAGGCGGTTTCGTGTGACTGATCGGGTGAGCTTGCTCGATGAAGCGCGCGAAAAGGTCATTGCCAGCATGGCGACGCGGCCGACGCCGACGCGATGCGCGAGATGGAGCTGAATCGGTCCGTACCTCCATTGCAATCTGCGCACCTTCCCTTCGTCACCAAGCGTGAGGACGCGGGCACGCTGACGCTGCGGGGTGCCTATTTCGCGATCGCCGATGGCGTGCTGCACCTGATGGACGAGAATGGCGAGTTCAAGCCCGCCGCCCGGCCTTGGCTGCGGCGTAGGAACTCGGTCCGGGTCCTGACCCGGACCCCGAGACGCAAAAAAGCGGACGCCGCATCCGGCGCCCGCCCTTTTCATTGGCCTGTCGTGCGGATCACCCCCGCCGAAGCGGCAACGACCTGATCGACATCCTTCTTCGGCTCTGCCGTCGAACGAAGTGCCAGTTCGCGCATCTGCTTGGCGCTGAGCAGGCTGGGCGCACCCATCAGCAGGTCTTCGGCGCGCTGGTTCATCGGGAACAGCGAGATTTCGCGCAGATTCTGTGCACCGCAGATCAGCATGACGATGCGATCGACACCGGCGGCCATGCGCACCGTGCGGCGGCGCGCCGTACTGGAAAGCGCGGTAGAGGCCGCCGAAGCTCCTCGACATCCGCCTTCGACAGACCGACCTTCTCGAATGCCGCGACCATCAGTTCTGGGCTCTGGTTGCGGATCGAACCCGATGCGATCTCAAGCCGTTGCAGACCAGATCATATTGATAGGCCTTGAGCGACAGCGATCGGCGGAGGTCAGCGCCTCCATGCCACCCTGCGGCATCGAGAAGGGGTTGTGGGCGAACTCGACCTTCTCGTCTTCGTCCCATCGTAGAAGGGGAAGTCGACGATCCAGCACAGCCGAACGCGCCCTCGATCAGGCCGAGCTGCTCGGCGACGCGGTGCGCGCCAGACCCGCCAGCTTGGTCGCCGCCTCAACCTTGCCTGCCGCGAAGAACAACCCGTCATCGGGGCCCGGTGCCGAGCGCGGCAGATCGCCTCCATGCCCTCGGTGCCATGGTTCTTGGCGATCGGACCATGAACTCGCCGCCCTTGCGGGTGACATAGCTGAGACCCGCATGACCCGGCGCGCGCCCTCGTTCATCTCGTCGAAGAACTTGCGGCTCTTCTCGGCGGTGCCCGGTGCCGGATCGCGCGGACGACGCCGCCTGAGCCGACGATCTTCTCGAACAAGCCGAAGCCCGAGGTCGTGAAATGCGCGACACGTCCGTGATGATCAGCGGATTGCGCAGGTCGGGCTTGTTGTTGCCGTATTTCAGCATCGACCCGAATAAGGAATACGCGGAACTGACCGATCGGGGTGACCGTGCGGCCATCGGCGAACTTCGAAGATGCCGCCGATCACCGGCTCCATCGTCTCCCCACCCCTTCCTGCGTGACGAAGCTCATCCGAGGTCGAGTTGGCAGAACTCGCCCGGCAGGCGGTCGGCCTGGGGTCCTCGTCGCGGAAGCACGGCGCGATCTGGAAATAGCGGTCGAAGCCTGCGACCATCAGCAGCTGCTTATATTGCTGCGGCGCCCGGGGCAGCGCGTAGAACTTGCCCGGATGGATGCGGCTGGGCACCGTGAAGTCGCGCGCGCCCTCGGGCGAGGAGGCGGTCAGATCGGGGTCGAATATTCATGAACCCCCGCCGTCTCCATGCGACGACGACGCGTCGGCGATCACCGGGTAATGGCGGACGATGTTGGCGTGCAGCGTCTCCCGGCGCAGATCAAGGAAGCGATAACGCAGGCGGATATCCCCGATATTCCTGCTCGCCCGCGACCGGCATCGGCAGTTCCTCGGCGGCCGACAACACGGTGGCACCTTGGCGAAAATCTCGATCTCGCCGGCTGCGAGGTTCGGATTGATAGTACCGCCGAGCGCGCCTTCACCACGCCATCGATCGTCACCACCGACTTCGACACGCACCGCCTCCAGAATGGCGAGTGCGGAGTATCGCCGTCGGCAATGATCTGCGGATACCGTAATGGTCGCGCAGGTCGACGAACAGCACCCGCCATGATCGCGCTTGCGATGGACCCAGCCGGACAGGCGGACTGTCTGGCCAACCGCTTCGGCGGTCAGCGCGGCGCAGGTGAGTAATGATAGGCGTGCATGGCGGGCATTCTTCCGAACGTCTGATGAAAGTGTCGTTGCTTCCCCGCCCGTCCCGGCTTTGTCAAATCACAATGTACCCGGACAGGGCAGGCCGCGCAGCGAAAGCGCGGCTGATCGTAACGGCTTGTCTTCTTTTTGTCAACCCGCGCATGGGCCGCTATGCGGATGATGCACGTCCATCCGTTGATTACCGACAGCGCCACGCTCGCCAATCTCTGCGCCCGCCTTTCGCAGGCCGACTTCATCACGGTCGATACAGAGTCTGCGCGAGAGCACCTATTGGCCTGAGCTCTGCCTGATCCAGATCGCCGACACACAGGAAGCCGCCGCGATCGATCCCAAGGCCCCTGCCCAGACATGACGCCGCTGCTCGACCTGCTGGTCAATAATGACGAGGTGCTCAAGGTCTTTCTGCGCCGGCGGGCAGGATATCGAGATCATCTACAACCTGACCGGCAAGACCCCTCACCCGCTGTTCGACACACAGATCGCTGCCATGGCGCTGGGGGCAAGGCGAGCAGATCGGCCATTCCAATCTGGTCGACAGCTGGCTGGGTATTCAGGGTTGACAAGGGCGCGCTTCACCGACTGGTCGCGCCGCCCGCCTGACCAGCGGCAGGTCGATTATGCGATCGCGATGTGACGCATCTGTCGGACATCTTCCCGGATGCTGGAACGGCTGCGAAGACCGGCGGCGCGTGGCTGACCAGAGATGGAGCGGCTCGCCGATCCCGGAACATATGCCAATGATCCTAACCGCCCGCCTCGGGGTGCGGGTGTCGGGCGTAAGCCCGACATGCTCGGCCGGATGAAGGCGCTCGCTGCTGGCGCGAACTGGAGGCGCAGGCTGGCGATTTGCTGCGCGGGCTGCATCGTCAAGGGACGAGACCCCGGCCGACCCCGCCGGCCATCCCCCACGCAAGCAGGCCGATCTGGCTAAGGTGCGCGGCCTCCCGGCGACCCGCGACCAATGATATCGGCGGCTGCCTGATGGACGCGTTGAGGCGGCGACGCCGCTCAGCGTCGACGAACTGCCCGCGCGCGACGATCGCAAGCCGTGCTTGGGCCGTGAGGGGCGCTGGTCGCCGATTTGCTCTGCTGCTGCTCAAGATCCGTGCGCGCGACATCGACGTAGCTCCCGCGTCTGCTCGCCCGGTCGGACGATCTGGAAATGCTGGCGGCGGGCGTTCGCAGCGGACTGTCGGTGCCGATGGCTGGCGTTTCGATCAGTTCGGCCGGACGCGTTGATCTGGTCGAGGGACGGCTGGGCTTCTTGCTCGTCAAGAACGGCAAGCTGAAGATGGTCCGTACCGAGGAGGAAGTCGCGTGATCTGTTTTTCAGCTCTGGCGGCGCTTATTGCCCGTCGTCGCCTGCGCCACTGCGCCCCAAGGCGGAGGACATGACCGAGTCGCTTTGGCTGCGGCGAGACCAAGGTCGGTGATCTGGTCGGCGTTACGGACCGAGGCCTTCGGGCGCCGACACTGAAGAGCGCTCGGGCGCGCGCACGCTTCGGGTGACGCCCTCGGCGATGCGGTGACCATGGATTACCGCACCGACCGACTCAACATCGAGACCGATGCCGCCGCCGGGCCATCAGGGTCAAGTGCGGCTGAGCTGTACCGGATTGCGTCCCATGGCGGTGGCCAGCGTCGCATGGCGGCGCTCCACCGCTTCGCCGTAGAAGCCGCGATCCTCGTCGCGCATCGCCAGACCCAACGTCGTGGCGTCCAGCACCAGTCCGCTGCGCTCCAGCGACCGGCAAGACCACCGCTCAATCGCTGGCCCAACCGGATCGCCAGCCCCCAGCTCGTCGCCAGCTTCAACTGAGCTGGGCTTTGCCAGTTCGGCCAGCGGGTTAGGCACGTCGAGCCCCCGCCCCCGCTGGTATGCAGCGCCTGGGCCAGCATCGCGCGACCGACCGCGTCGATCCCCACCCACTGCCGTGCAGCGCGATCTCAACGCCCCGTTCGGATCGGAATTCGGGGTTCGCACGCCAGCCGACATCCGCCAGCAGGCACGCCGCATGACGGAGCTGCACTCGGCCGTGGCTTCGCCACTGAATAAGGGTGCGATCCAGCTTCCAGCAGATCGCCATGTTCCGGAAATCGGGCGAGCAGCCGCCCTTCGCGCGCGGCGACGATCAGCGGATCGAGCGCCCGCGTCTTGGCGTCGAGCCTGCCATAGAGCAGCCCTTCGCGCAGGCCATAGGCCGAGGCGACCGTCGTGCTGCTGCCCAGATGTTTGAGCAGGACGCTGAGCAAGGCGGTGGCGTCGCCCAGCGTCGCAGCACGGCTGACGACAGGCCTTTGACCTCGCGCAATCGCGCCTTGCTGAGATGCGGGATGGTCCGCGACAGCCGCAGGATATCGGTCGGGGTCAATTCATAGTGATGAAATGATCGGCAGCGGATAATCGGCGAGCGTCGCGTCGAGCCGCGCCAGCGCCCGCCACGATCCGCCGACCAGATAGAAGGCAGGCCCCGCCCGCGCCCTTCCCATCCGGCCTCGTCGATCAGTCGTGCGATATGCCGCTCGAACGCCTTGCTGCCACGCTCGCGTAAGGCGGGAATGCGGAGCACGCCGAGCGGAAAGGGCGACGCGGTCCTCCACATTGCCATCGCGGATCCGCACCAACTCCAAACCGCCGCCGCCCAGATCGCCGACGATGCCGTCCGCGTCCGGAATGGCGGACAAGACACCTCCCGCCCCCCTTGGCTTTCCTGCTCGCCCGACAGCAGCTCGACCTCAAGCCCCAGCGACTCGGCGCATTCGATCAACTCACCGCCATTGGGCCGCATCGCGCACCGCCGCGTCGCCATTGCGCAAGCTGACGCCCATCTCCCGTGCCAGTTGGCGAAATGGGCCAGCGCCACCTGCGCCTTGTCGAGCGCGACCGGATCGATCGCGCCGGTTGCGGCCAATCCCCCGGCCGAGCCCCGCCATCACCTTCATTGAACAGGATCGCCGGCAATCGTGGCGGCCCCTGATAGACGACGAGGCGACAGAGTTGGACCCGATATCGATGATCGCCCGTGCGCGGCGCGCTTGCCCCTGCCATGGTTCAGCGTTCGCCCGTCATCGTTGCCGCCGCAGCGACAGGGTCGGCACCGCCTTTGCTGGTGTCGAGCGCAGCGCCCCGCCCGGAAAGCGAGGGATTGGCCAGAAATACCGATGCAGGCTGAAGGGGCGATCGCCCGGTTCCTCGCGGACATAGCGGCCATCGGGCCTGAGCCCCAACCTGTTCGTTATCCAGCAGATTGGCGACCATCACCTGATCCAATATCTGGTCGTGCACCGGGGGAAGGAGGATCGGCAGCATATACTGACGCGACGATCGAAGTTGCGCGGCATCCAGTCGGCCGATGAGATGAAGACCTTGGCCGCATCGTGCGGCAGCGTCTTCGCATTGCCGAAGGCCCAAATGCGGGTATGTTCGAGGAAGCGGCCGACAAACTGATTTGACACGGATATTCTCCGACATACCGGGCACGCTGGGCCGCAGACAGCAGATGCCACGGACGATCAGATCAATTCCACCCCTGCACCGCTGGCTTGTACAGCTTTTCAATCACCTGCGGATCGACCAGCGAATTGACCTTTACCCACAGACTACCGGAACGTCCCGCACGGGCATGGGCGATCTCGGCATCGATCATCGTCATCAGATTGCGCCGCAGATCGCGCGGCGACAGGCTGACCCGGTTCATCGCGATCGGCTCGACATAGCCGGTGATATAATTGAACATCTGGGTTGCATCGCGCCCGATCAGGGGATCGGCAGAAGAAGCTGAGATCGGTATAAATGCGCGGGTGATCGGGTGATAATTGCCCGTGCCAAATGGCAGTAGGTGCGAAATCCGCGCCCGCGCGCCGCACCACCATCGACACCTTGGCGTGCGTCTTCCAATCGATAAAGCCATAGACGACCTGCACGCCTGCCCGCTCCAGCGCCGAAGCCCAGTAGAGATTCTCTGCGTCGAACCGCGCTTCAACTCGACGACGGCGGTCACCGACTTGCCTGCCTCCGCCGCGGCGATGAGCGCGTTGATGATCGCCGACCGTTTGCCCGCGCGGTAAAGCGTCTGCTTGATCGCGACGACATCCGGATCGGCGGCGGCCTGTTTCAGGAAGGCGATCACCACCGAACGTTTCGTACGGGTGGTGACGACGATGTCCTTGGTCTTTGATCGCCGCGAAGCAGTCGCCGGCGAATTCGCGGATCTGTTCGAAAAAACGGGGCTATAGGGCGGGAACTTCAGATCAGGCCCGTCGACCAGACCAGCATGTCGAGATCGCCAATGCCCAGTAGATTGCCGCCGCTTTCGGTGATGATAGCGTCGCTACCGCCCAGCTCGTCGCGCGCAGCACATCGGCGAGTTCGTCGGCATGCCTGTCCGAGCTCCGTGCGGATCACCTGGCCACGCCGCCGCCAGCGCTTGATCGCGCGGGCGAAATAGCGGACCAGATCCTCCGCCTCTTCCTCGATCTGATATCGCTATGTCGCGCAGGACGCGGAACGTGGCTGCGCCGTTAACGACATAACCGGGAAGAGCAGTCCTGAAAAGCGGCGCAGGATCGTCTCGATCGAGATAGCGTGCGCCTCCCCGCAACCGGACGAAACGGGGCATGGTCGCGGGGATCATCACCAATTCGCGGATCGGCGCTCGTCTGACACGCGGGTCAGGTCGAAGATCATCGACAGACCCTTGTTGGGGATGAAGGGAAGGATGCTGGTCCAGAGCCTGCGGCGTCAGGATCGGGAAGATCTTGGTCGCGACATGCCCCTCCAGCCGTGCATTGGCCTCGGCATCGATGGCATCGCGGCGCAGGACGAAGATGCCCGCCTCGTCGAGCAAAAAATGCGCAGGTCGCCCCACACTTCTGCTGGCTCGCCATCAGCCGGTCGGCCTCGGCGACGATCCCGCTGCTGCTGCCCCGGCGTCAGTCCATCGACCGAGCGCTGCTCGACATCCTGTGCCTGCTGCCCCTTGAGGCCGGCCACGCGGACCATGAAGAATTCGTCGAGGTTCGATCCCGAGATCGACAGGAAGCGCAGCCGTTCGAGCAGCGGATGCGCCGGGTTGCACGCCTTCCAGCACACGGCGGCTGAACGCCAGCCGACAGTTCGCGGTTGAAATAGCGGTCATTGGGCTCCGGCGTGAAATGATCGTCATCCGGCTCGACATTTGCGCGATATGGGCAGGACGGGTCATATTTCTCGCTCGGATTGCGTTCAGGGCTCGGCGAGAAGGCCGGCGTGATCAAGGTGGATCGTGCAAGAGCAATGGACAAGCGCGCGCCGTTCCATCGCTCCCCGGTCGAGCATATCGACTGCGCGGATGACAGAAAGGTGACTACGCTCCACGCGAGCGGTCAACCACTCGATCAGATCGGGCCGCGCATCGAGTCCGCGCCGCTCGAACAGATGCTCGAACAGGGCGGCGACCAACTCATCGTCCGGCGCGCGCCGATTTCGGCCAAAGCTGCTATTGGCGAGACGCGAGCGAAGGTCGGCAGCTTGACCGACCAGCGTGGCGGCGGCGCGTCCGCGACGATCAGCAGCGGGCGCCGCTCGGCCTGTGCGGTGTTCCGTGCGTGGAAGATCTGCACCTCGGCACCCGCTCGGCATCGTCGATGATCGTGCCGTTGCTGCGCGCCGCGAAGATGCGCGCCAGCAGCGACCGGCCCGACTTGCGGGGGCCGGTCAGGATCGCGGCCATGGTCGGCCAGCGCTTTCCCATTGCTCCAGCATCCGTGCCGCCGCGGTTGGAATCGGTCAGCAAAAAGGCGTCCGATCGGGGTCCGCTGGCCATTGCAGCGGAAGCGCCATCTGGTTCATCCGGTCGTCACAGTATCCGTAGAGGGCGTCGGTGTCGGCAGGGCCGCCCGACGTACGCGCAAGGGTGCCGGTGCCCGACACCTGAAAACCACGCTGTTCCAGCGCGCGGCGAAGCGATCGGGATCGCCGTCATAGGTCACCGCCATCAACGACACGCCGCCCAGCGCCGCCTGGTCGTGCCCGCCTGCACCACGCCCGGAATGCCGCGCACCGTGCTCTCATTGGCGACCGCGCTGGCGGTGGGCGCATCATATTGAGGGTGACGGCGATGCCCCCCCGACGAGGCGATCGCGGCGTCGCTCCTTCGATCGGTTCCTCGCCGGTACTGGCTATCGTCGGTAATTTCTACTTGCGGCTTGGGCGGCGGGGCGAGCGTGGATCGCCCTGTAGCAGGCCGCCCGCCAGCGCCCGTTGATAGAGCGCATCGGGGTCGTGCCACGCCGGTATCGAGCACCGTTCCCCAGACCTTCGGTGCTGCCGACCCGCAGCGTGACCGAGCCGAGCAACTGATTGTCCGGCCCATGCCGCGCCTCAAACACGCCGATCACCGGGCCGCCGGGCCATTGGCGATAGAGGCGGACGACGGGGATCAGGATATCCGACGCGCCATATTGATCGAGGATCGAACGCACCAACCGCGCGACCGCCGCCCGATCTGCCCGGCATTGAGCAGCAACGGATCGGCGCCGGTGCCCGAGGGCCGAACATAATCGATGGTGCTGTTACCGGTGCGGAACCGCCCGAAGCCTGCTGCCGGGGCGTCCGCGTCTCGAACATCTGCGACACGCCGCCTGATACCTGCAGCGGCATGACCAGCATCGGCGGCGAGCGATCGGCATAGGCCGACACTCCCAGTACCGACGCTGCCCGCGTGCGATCGAACAGGGACCCCAATCGGGCGACATAGCGGGTCGGGCCATCTGCTCATTCTCGACGACGATGCCCGACACGAGCGAGTCGAGCATCCCGTCCGACGCCCCGACCCCGCTGCGCCCCAGCCGCTGCGCCAGCATCGCCCAGCCCTTGCGCTGCGCGATCCGCCAGCCGCCAGCCGCGCATCCTCCGCCGTCTTGCCAGAGACATCCACCGTGACGCCCGAGACCTCATAAGCGCTGCCGCTGTCAATCGGCATGACGCCGCGATCCTGCCCCTCGATCTGGGGCGAGGACCGCGCTGGCCCCGACGCCGACCCCGGCCAGGCGGCAAGACCGAATATCCGATGGGCAATCGCAAACGCATCGCGGCCTTTTGGCGAAGCAGGCGTGGAAATCCAAGCGCGATATAGCTAACGGGCAAACATGACCGACAACAGCACGCCGTCCACCCCTCATCGCCCGCCGAAACCGGCGCGTCCTATACGGCGCTGCCGATGCTGGCGTTTCGATCGCCGCGGGCAACGCGCTGGTCCGCGCGATCGGCCCGCTGGCCAAGGCGACACGCCGCCGGGCGCTGACGCCGATCTGGGCGGCTTTTGGTGGTTTCTTCGACCTGAAGGCGGCGGGCTTCACCGATCCGCTGCTGGTCGCGGCCAATGACGGCGTCGGCACCAAGCTGAAACTGGCGATCGAGCATGACCGTCGCGACGGCGTCGGTATCGACCCGGTCGCCATGTGCCAACGACCTGATCGTCCGTGGCGCCGAGCCGCTGTTTTTCCCGGATTATTATGCGACCGCCAAGCTCGAAGGCGACGTGCCCGAGCGGGTGATCGCCTCGATCGCCGAGGGCTGCCGCATTGCCGGTTGCGCCCTGATCGGCGGCGAGACAGCGGAGATGCCGGCATGTATGCGCCGGGCGATTATGACTGGCCGGCTTCTGCGTCGGTGCGGTCGAACGCGATCAGGTGCTGACCGGCACCACCATCGGCGATGGCGACGTAATCCTGGCCCGGCTTCGTCGGGCGTTCATTCCAACGGCTTTTCGCTGGTCCGCCGCCCGCCGCCGACAAGGGCTGGAAGCTCGATCGCCCCTGCTCTGTTCGATCAGGACCAGTTGCTGATCGAAGCACCGATGGCGCCGACTCGCATCTATGTCCGCTCGCTGTTGCCGTCCATCAAGGCCGGCGCGATCAAAGGGGCTGGCGCATATCACCGGCGGTGGTCTGCTCGAGAACATCCCGCGCGTGCTGCCTAAGGACGCGCATGCGGTCGTCGATGCCGATGGCTGGGAACAGCCGCGCCTGATGGCGTTCCTGCAGGCGCAGGGCGGGATCGAGCCGGAGGAGATGGCACGGACCTTCAACTGCGGCATCGGCATGGCGGTGGTCGTCGCCGCCGATCAGGCGGAGGCGGTCGCCGCCACCACGGCGGAAGCGGGTGAGACCGTCCTGATCATCGGCCGTATCGAAGCCGGCGAGCGCGGCTGCACCGTCAAGGGTTCCGCGGGCACGTGGAGCGCCAAGGCGGACTGGACCGACCTATGCGGCCTGACAGCCCGGTGAAGGCCGGTATCCTGATTTCCGGCCGGGGTTCCAACATGCAATCGCTGGTCGCGGCCGCGCGAGGCGAATGCGGGTTACGAAGTCGCGCTGGTCGCCCCGGACAAGCCTGAGGCAGCCGGGCTGGCCTCGGGCCCGTGAACACGGCATCGCGACCTTCGCGCTCACCCAAAGGTATCGGCAAGCCGGCCTAAGAGGCGGCGATCAATCAGGCGCTGAGCGAGGCGGGCGTCGAAGTGATCGCGCTGGCGGGGTATATGCGTCTGCTGTCGGGCGATTTCGTGGCGCGGTGGCGGGGACGTATCCTCAACATCCACCCCTGCTGCTGCCGCTATACAAGGGCTCAACACCCATGCGCGCGCGATTGCGGCTGGCGACACGAAGGCCGGCTGCTCGGTCCATATCGTCACCGAGGAACTCGACGATGGCGAAGTGCTGGGCCGTGCGGAAGTGCCGATCCACCCCGGCGACGACGCCACGGCACTGCGGCGCGCGTGCTCGTTGAGGGGCACCGACTTTACCCCAAGTGCTGACGGAGTTTGTGCGTCGATGACCGATATTCTCGCCCGCATCCGTGACATCGCCATGCTGCTGCCCCGCACGACCGAGCAGGCGCCGGACGGCGAAATCCGTTTTCTGGTCGAGGGCGAGCCATTCGCTCGGGTCAGCGAAGGGACGTCCGCTCTGCATCTGCGCATCGCGGATGAAGGCCACGCACCGCATTGAGCGAAATCACGCTGTCCGCCGACAGCGACTGGACGCTGATCGAGGATCGGATCGCGCAGTTGGGGAGTTGGTCGCACCGACCGAATTGCTGGAGGCGGCGGCCGATGAGCGGCACGGCAGGCGAAGAGGCCGCCGAGCGGGCCAAAGTCGCGCCGCCGGCTGCTGACCCTTGCGGGAGTTCGTGGCGGTCGCCGGCCTGATGGTCGCCGCGCTGACCCTCTATCTCAACTGGTCCCAGCGGCGCAGCGACGCCGCCGACAAACTGCCGCCGCCAGCGCCCAGCGTCATGAGCGCGGCACGGCTGGACCTGAGCGCGACGGTGGAAAGCGATGGCCGCCGCCCGGCGCTGCGCGATCCGAACCACGACCTTCAGGAATTGACGATCGATTTTCCGACGAAATCCGGCATTGGCCGCCGGTACCAGTCGGCGACCCGGTGATCGAGGCCGAGCCCATTGCCGGACCGATGCTGGCGCTGACGGATGGTGAGGCCGACACTCGCGAGGGCGGCTCCTGCGCTGATCACCACCCGCTATTGGGACGGCGATACGGCACGGACCGTGACCGGTCTGTACGACGTCATCTGGAGCACCCATGGCCGCCTGTTCCGGGGCCGCACCCTGCGGCTGGAAGGCTTGCGGCTGCGTGATCGGAACGGGACGAAGCAAAGCTGGACGCCGCACGGGCGGCGCGGCGCGGCTGATCATATTCACGCACCTTCCCCTTACGGGGAAGGACGGGTTAGGTGCCTTAGTTACAGCGCCCGCGCATAGACGACATCGTCGTAAACGGCTTCGCCCACCCGGAAACTGGCGCGTGCCGGTCAGCGTGAAACCTTCCCGCTCGTAAAAAAGCCCGTGCCTGCTCATTGATGCCGAGCACTCCCAGCAGCATACGGCGCCGGCCGAGCGCCCGGGCGTCGTCGATCGCCCCGCCATCAACATGGCCAGACCCGTGCCGCGGTCAGCGACAACGCGTAGATACGGCGGAGTTCGATATCATGCGCATCCGTCTCGATCGGCAGATCAGGGGGGCTGAAGCGTGTAACCAACGGGTGCGGCCCCATCGATGCTCGGCTGGGGTGGCCACGCAGTTGGCGTCGGCGATCCACGCATCGAATTTATGGGGCCGAGCTGTTGAGGGTGCAATGGCGCACCATGTCGGGACCGCGATGGATCCCGGCAAAGTCTCGAAAGCTGGCGGCCGCGACGAGCGACAGCGCGGGCGCATCGCCCGGCCCCCGCCCGCCGCAGCCGCGGTCATCAGCCGACGATTTCTTCGGGCTTGAAGAAATAGGCGATCTCGATCTCGGCATTCTCGTCCGAGTCCGGAGCCATGCACGGTGTGGCTTCGATCGACTCGGCCAGTTCCTTGCGGATCGTGCCCGGCTCGGCGTTCGCCGGGTTGGTCGCGCCATGATGTCACGGTTGCGCTGCATGGCGTTCTCGCCCTCGAGCACCTGCGACGACCGGACCCAGATCATGAACTCGGACCAGATCGTTGAAGAAGGACGCTCTTGTGGACCGCGTAGAAGCCCCTCGGCCTGCTCCTTGGGTCATCTGGATGCCTTCGAGGCGACGACGCGCAGGCCGGCTTCCTCCAGCATCTTGGTGACGGCGCCGGTCAGGTTGCGGCGGGTGGCGTCGGGCTTGATGATCGAAAAAGGTACGGTTCGCGGCCGATGGTCACGCAGCTCCTGAAATAGGTGTTGGCTGGAAGTGGCGCCGCCCTAGTCGGGGCTCGGGCGCAATGCAATGTCTTATGGAAATCGCAAGCCTCCCGACACGGGAAGGTGGCAGACCGAAGAAGGCCTGACGGCGGGGATGTACCGCGAGGTTGTCCTTCGTGGAGAGCCCCTCCACCAGCTTCGGTGTCCCCCTCCCCGTAAGCGGGGAGGATCACGTCACGCCGCCTGTTCCCAGCGGCCTGGTCGTTCTGTTTCCAGTAACGCCGCTCCACCCCCGTCGCGGTCGGCCAGCGCACGCCGGGCCGACCAGGCCTCAACTGTCGATCGCCGTCGAAGAAGTGGAAGGCACGGTCGAAGGTCAGCGCGTCGTCCCGCCATGGGCCATCCGCCAAGGCGACATGGCGCGCGCCGTTGGCCAGATGAACCTCGGCGCGATCAGTACCGGCTGGCACTGTCATTCCCCTCGCCCGCACGGGCATGGGGCGGAAACTGTCCGCCGGCACCATCCAGAGCTGACGATCGAGCGCCGCACGCTGGTCGGCATCGCCGCTGACGATCAGCAAAACGGCCGCCTGCCCGCCATCGACGATCAGCGATGACGGGCAGCAGCCGATCGAGCGGCGCCATGGTCAGATGATAGAAGTCGACCTGCATCGGCGCCGCTCCTGTTGGCTCAGGCTTCGAACCGGTCGGCGACAGAAGCGGTCGAGCAGGCGGACGCCATAGCCCGTGGCGCCCTTGTCATGGTTGACGCCCGGCTTGTCCGCCGACCAGACCATGCCAGCAATGTCGAGATGCGCCCATGCGACGCCGTCATTGATATAGCGCTTCAGGAACTGCGCCGCCGTGATCGAGCCGCCGCCACGCGGGCCGACATTCTTCATGTCGGCGATCTGGCTGTCGATCAGCTTGTCATAGGCATCGGACGGCGGGAAGCGCCACAGCTTCTCATCGGTCGCCTTGCCCGCCGCGAGCAGCGATTCGGCCAGCAGATCGTCATTGGCGAACAGACCGCCATGTTCATATTCAACTGATGATCGTCGCGCCGGTCAGCGTGGCAAGATCGACGATGGTCGAAGGCGAATGCGTCTTCTGGACCCAGTCAGCGCATCGCACAGGACCGAACGCCCTTCCGCGTCGGTGTTGATGACCTCGATCGTCTGACCCGACATGGAAGACCACGTCACCCGGGCGCTGCGCATTGCCGTCGGGCATGTTCTCGACCAGACCCATGACGCCGACGACATTGGCAGCGGCCTTGCGCGCGTGGCGATCGCCTTCATCGCGCCCGCGACCGCACCGGCGCCGCCCATGTCCCACTTCATGTCTTCCATGCCAGCGGCCGGCGATCGAAATGCCGCCGGTGTCGAAGGTCACGCCTTGCCGACCAGCGCCAGCGTCGGGGCATCAGCATCCGCCATTCCACTTGAGGACTAGCAACCCGGCCTTCGCGGACCGAACCACACAGCTCACGCCCAGCAGCGCCCCCATGCCCAGATCGCGCATCTGCGCCTCGTCCAGCACGGTGACCTCCAGACCCAGCCCTCGACGTCGTTCAGGACGCGCTCGACAAAGCTTTCCCGGATAGAGCTTGTTCGGCGGTTCCGACACCAGTGTCCGGGTCAGTTCCAGCCCGCCGTTGACGGCATGGATCGCGGCATAGGCGGCTTCGGCCTCCGCTGCCGCGCCGACGATGGCGATTCGCGTCAGGGTCGGCCAGGACACGTCTCAGGCAGCTTGGTGCGATAGACGTCATGGCGCCAGAGCGCTGCACGGCCGCACCGGCAAAGGCCGTCACGGCATCGAGCGAGGGCGCGGTGGCCAGTGCGTTGAGGTGGACCGACGCGCTCGACGCCTGAGTCAGCAGCTTGGCCGTCAGCGCGCCGCCGGTCTTTGCGCCAGTCGGTCTCGCTGCCGGAACCGACGCCGAGCAGGACAACGCGGCCGACCTTGCCGTTCCCCCGGCACGAAGACTTCCAGCGTCGAACCGGCATCACCCTTGAACGTGGACGCCTTCGCCGCCAGCGGGCCAGTCCGCGATCTCCGCTACACCCCATTGCGCCCGGTCGATGCCGTCCTTCGATCGGGAAAACAAGGACACATCGTCCGCTTGCGCGACGGAAGAAGGCGACTGCAGCGGAAACCCCTGATGGAACAAATAACTGTTGCTACCATCCCAGCAGCACTGGGGCGAGCGTGGCAAGCGCGCGATTGCAGCGAACGTCCGGTGATGCGATAGGCGGACCATTCGCGCCGTCACCCTGCCGGGGAGGCTTTCATCATGTCGGCAAGGACGGATCTGCATCATCGTTTGCGAATGACCTTTGACCGGCAGCGCGCGCTGCCCCTCGCCTCTTTCGCAGCCCAGCCCGCCTTTGGCCAGGACCTGCAGGATCGACCGGCGTCACCGCCACCCGGACAGCCCTGCTGCGCCCGAAATCTTCGCGACCGGAGTGGTTCAGCGCCGGGCAGCTCGAATACGACATCAATGCCGATATCGTGACGGCGACCGCGATGTCCGCATGAACCGCCGGGGAAAGGCTGCGCGCCGACAAGGTTAATTCGGAACCGTAAGACCGGTAAGGTGCTGGCCACCGGCAATATCGCCGTGACCAACCCGCAGGGCGACATCGCCTATGGCGACCAGATCGAGCTGACCGATTCGCTGAAGGACGGCGTGGTCGACAATATGCTCGTCGTGCTGGAACAGGGTGGGCGCACGCGGCGGTCCGGGGTACGCGTCAGGAGAACGGCACGGTCAATCTCGAACGTGCCGCCTATACACCCTGCGCCGTCGAAACATCGGAAGGATGCCCAAAGGAACCGTCTGGAAGATCACCGCCGTCCGCGTCACCTATCGCCCTGATCGCGAACGCGTCTATTTCAACGGCGCGCGGCTCAATCTGTTCGGCCTGCCCAGCATTCCCCTGCCCCTGCCTGTCCGCCCGATCGGGTCAGGCGGCGACAGCGGCTTCACCCCCGATATCCGGGCTCGACCGCGTCAACGGCATCGAGGTGGCGGTGCCCTATTATTGGCGGCTCGCCCCCAATCGGGGCCTGACCGTCGCCGCACGTCTTCACCGCCGTGCTGCCGATGATGGAGGCGCAATATGAGGCGCTCAATTTGCTCGGCGCCTATCAGATCACCGGCTACGCCACCGCCAGCCGTCGCAGCGACCTCTCAACACACTAACCCGACCATACGAGCCGTGCGTTTCGCGGCTATCTCGACAGTGTCAGGCGGTTGCAGTTCTGCCTGAAATGGAGCCTGTCGGCCTCGCTGCGTCCTGACGACGGATCGCACCTTCCTGCGTCGCTACGATATTTCGCGAGACGACCGGCTGCACGACCGCCAGCCCGGAGCGCATCGACCAGAACAGCTATTTCGCGATCAACGGCTGGTACGTCCAGACATTTGCGCGTCAACGATCCGCAGGGACAACAGCCGATCGCGCTGCCTGAGATCGATTATCGCCGCCGGTTCGACGATGGGCTGCAATTCGGTAAGTTTCGAGCTGCAACTCAACACGCTGGCGATCAGCCGTATTGCCTGAGCCAGATACCCAGCGCGCCTTTGCTAGCATGCGTTGGGATCTGCGCCGCCTGACCAATGGGGTCAGGAAGTGACCTTTACCGCCATAGCGCGCGGCGATGCTTATAACGCCTTAACATGCCACGACGCCGCTTATCTATCAGGGGCTGGAGGGCTTTCAGGGCCGCGCGATCGGTGCGCTCGCGGTCGATGTGAAATGGCCGTTCGTCGGCGGCGAAACTCTGGGGCGGGACCCAGCGTTTCGCCGCGCGTCAGAATCGTCGCCAGCCCCAAAGATCACCAATATCCAAAATCGAACGGGATGCGCGCGCGGTCGATCTGGAGGACTCTAAACTCTTCGCGCTCAACCGCTTCCCGGCTATGACCGGTTCCGAGGACTCGACCCGCATCACCTATGGCGCGCAATGGGCGCTGTCGCTGCCGAGCTTCACCTTCGACACGCTGGTCGGTGGAGTTTGCCTGAACGACTGGCCGACGATCTCATCCGGGCACGGGCTGTGTCAGGATCGCTGGTCCGATATCGTCGGGCGTACCGAATTGCGGTTGAGATTTTGTCGCCCCACCGCTTCCCGCATCGACAAGGACACGTTCGCCGTTCGCCGCAACGAGCTGGACGCGACAGTGGGTTCGCGTTCTACCCATGTGCAGGGCGGGATATCCGCCTCAACCGCAACATCTTCCCTTCGATCGAGGATCTTCAGGATCGCGAGGAAATCCGGGGCGGGGCAGGTGCAGTTCGCGCGCTTCTGGTCGGCGTTCGATCGACCGTCGTCGACCTGACCGACCGTTCGGAAGACGCGCTGTCGCTGTCCAATGGTTTCGATCTGATCCGACACCGCGTCGGCGCAATATGAGATGATTGCCTTCGCCTTTGGCTTCACTTGGCGACGGATTACGTAAACACGGGGACGCACGCGCGGGCAACAAAGCTTCCCTGTTGACGCTGGCGTTCACCACCTCGGCCCATAAGCCCTATTCAGCATGCTCGACCCATATCGCGACGGTTACGCGCCCCATGCAGGCGTGATGAGATCAAAACACGGTGAAGCAGGACATTTTATCATCAGGGCCGTTTCTTCCTGGGTTGCCATGATGCTGGCAGCGGTCGCGGCCAGGCGCGCTGGCGCGAACGGTGCCGGACCAGACGAAAGTGCGAAACCGGCGGTCTGGACATTCCTTCAATCTTCAACTGTTCGGAAAGCTGGACCCCCAATGTCCGCAAGCCGACCGCGATCGTCAACGACACATTCCCTGACCGGGACCGATCTGGACCAGCGCATGGCGCTGGCCATGGCGCTGAACAATGTTACCCAAGCGTCGCCCGGGATCGCGTTGGCTGCGGATGCAGATCCTGCGGCGGTTGATCGACGAGACGTTGCAGATCCAGGGAAGCAAAGTCCGCCAGATCGGGTGACCGCGCCTGAAATCGACCGGCTCTATGCCCGCTTCTCGCAGCAGTTCGGCAAGACGCCGACGCAGATGACCGCCTTTTCTGCGCCGGTCGGATCGTCCGAGCGCTCGATGCGCCGCCAGATCGAGGGCGAGCTGGTGCTGAACCGTTACCTCCGTAAGCGCGTCGAGCCGTTCATCAATGTCGGCGACGAGGAAGTGAACGCTATTCGCGCCCGCTGAAGGCAGCCAAAGGTGTACCGAGAATATAATCTCAAAAATCTTCCTCTCCGCCAATGAGGCGACACAGCAGGTCTTCGCCAATGCGCCCAGATCATCGCCGAAATCCAGAAGGGGCAGCAGCTCGAATATTTCGCGCGCAGCTTCTCCGAAGCCTCGACGCGCGCGGTGAACGGGCGATCTGGGGTGGTCCGCGCCGCGCAGTTTCAGCCTGAGCTTCAGTCCGCCGCGCAGTCGATGCAGGTCGGGCAGGTTGCCGGGCCGATCCGGATCTGGCGGCTTTGATCCTGTACCTGACGGACAAGCGGCAGGTGCTAACTGCCGACCCGCGCGATCTGCGCCTGTCGCTCAAGCAGCTGACCATCAAGTTCCCGGCCGGCACGACCCGGGCGCAGGCAACCGCACGTGCCGCCGATTTCGCCAAGGCGACGCAGGCCATTCGCGGTTGCGGCGACGTGGAACGCGTGGCGACCTCGCTCAAGGCCGAGGTGGTCGACAATGACCGGTCACCATCCGCCAGCTACCCCGCACCGCTGCAGGAAATCCTGCTGAAGATGCAGATCGGCGGGCGACGCCGCCCTTCGGCTCGCCCGAACAGGGCGTCCGCTCGCTGGTGCTGTGCGACCGCGAGGAACCGCGCTCGGGCAATCTGCCGACCAGCGACCAGATCCAGAACCGGGTCGAGCAGCAGCGGGTCAATCTGCGCGCGAACCAGAAGATGCGCGATCTTCGCCGCGACGCGGTCGTTGAGTATCGGTGACCGACGCATGAGCATGACCCGGCCTCTGGCGATCTCCGCTGGGCGATCCCGCCGGCATCGGGCCGGAGATCATCGCCAAAGCCCGGCCGTGCGGCATTCGGCCGGCTGCCCCGTTTCTGGCGGTCGGTGACGCCGTGCGATCGAGAAGGTGTGGACGGCCCCACCGTCCGCGTCAGCGACATCGGCGCGGCGGTGGCGGCGTTTGATCAGGCACTGCCGATCCTGTCGGTCGACGATGCGGGCGAAATCACCCCGGCCAGCCGGATGTCGAAGGTGCGCTGTGCCTCCACGCCCTCGAACTCGCGGTCGGGCTGGTCCGCTCCGGACGCGGCCTCCGCGCTGGTGACGGGGCCGGTCAGCAAGGCGCAGCTTTACGATATCGGCTTCACTCATCCCGGCCAGACCGAGTTCGTCGCCGAGCGTTGCGGTGTGGCGGGGGCTAATGCGGTGATGATGCTCGCGGGGCCCTCGCTGCGCGTCGCCGATCACCACCCATGTCCCGCTGGCGGCGGTGTCGGGCCTCTTGTCGATCAGTTGATCGTCGCCAAGGTCGCGCCACGGCACAGGGCCTGTGCCGCAATTCCGGGATCGAAGCGCCCCGCCTCGCCTTTGCCGGGCTCAATCCCCCATGCCGGGGAAAGCGGGCTCCATTGGGCGCGCGAGGAGATCGAATTGATCCCGAACCCGCGATTGCCCATCCCGTGCCGAGGGATCGATGCGACCGGGCCGTTCGCGGCCGATACGCGTTTCCACCCGCGCGCGCGGACGCTTGGCGGTGCTGTGCTGTGCTCCCGACCGGCACTGATCCTCACCAAGACGCTGCCACGACGAGGGGGTTAATCATCACGCTGGGTCTGCCGCTCGTCCGCACGTCGCCCGATCACGGCACCGCTTTCGCATCGCCGGGCAGGATCAAGCCCATCCCGGCGCGATGATCGCCGCCATCGCCATGGCAGGAGAGGCCGCGCGTCGTCGGGCCAGCCCTCGCCAACTGACATGGACCTGATCACGCCCTGCCCCTGCAGATGTCATCGCGCGCCATGGCCTGTCGGCATCCAAGTCACTGGGTCAGAATTTCCTGTTCGACGGGCGGTTGCTGCGCGGATCGCCGCCATTCCCGGTGATCTGACCGATCAGAAGTGCGGAAATCGGTCCCGGTCCGGGCGGTCTGACCCGCGCTGCTGATGGCGGGAGGACGTGTCGCCGCGATCGAGCGCGACCGTTGTATCCCGGCGCGCTGGCCGAATTGTCCGAGGCGTTCGACGCGAGGGCGACGCCCTTCGCGTCAACGCGCCCGAGCTGTTCGAGGGAAAGCCGCACATCGTCTCCTAACCTGCCCTATAATGTCGGCACGCCGCTGCTCGTCGGTGGTTGTCGGGTGCATGGTTTGGTTGGCAGTCATCACGCTGATGTTCAAAAAAGGAAGTCGCGGGCATCGTCGCGGCGGCTGGCCAGTCGGCTTATGGACGGCTTGCGGTTCCTGACCCAGTGGCGCAGCACGGATCGCGATGCCGGGATCCACCGCCTCCGCCGCCGCCCCGCCGCCCAAGGTCATGTCGGCGGTTGTTCCCTCACCCGGCCCCGGCGCCCGAGGGTGTCACCTTCCGGACGCTGGAGCGGCTGACTGCCGCTGCCTTTGGCCAGCGTCGCAAGATGCTGCGCCAGAGCCTGAAAGCCCATACCGGGTGCGGTCGAGGCTTTGGGTCGATCGGCATCGATCCCGCACGACGTGCGGAGACATTGTCGGTGGCGGGTTCGTCGCCTTGGCGAGCGCTGGGGTAGCGGCTGGTTACGCGGCCTGCCGTCACGCGTACGAGTGACATCCGACCCTCCGTTCAGCCTGAGCGAAATCGAAAGCCACGCTTTACCATCTCCAGCTAGGCCGGGCGGAGCGGCGATGACATCCCTGGCCTTCGACTTCGCTCAGGCCGAACGGAGGGCGGGAAAAAGGCCTCTGGCCCCGCCCACTGATGAACCCTCAGTTCTTGGCAGGCACCTTTGGTTTCCACCTGTGCCGTCGTCACCGGCGGTCCTTGGCAATGACGGCGGCGAGCGCGGTGGCATCGGCGCAGTCCTGTTTGCACAGGGTCTTGATCTTGTTCAAGTATCCTTGGCCCGCGCGACGGCGCCGCGCTCACCAGCGCCTCCCTGCCCCGGACGCGCGCAGGTAGTGGGCTCCAGCAGCAACGCCTCGCGGGTACAGGCGGATCGCGGGCAGGCCGCGCACATCGCCATTCGGCGAGCAGGATGAAGGCGCCCCGATTGCGCGGATCGACGGTGGTTTTCGTCAGCGTATCGGTCGGCGCCGGCATCCAGATTTCCGGCGGCCTTTTGTGCCGTCCTGTTCAAGCAACTGCATCGCGAGCGCGCGTCGATCTGCGCATCAGGACGCTGTCCGCTGAGCGAGGTTAGTGTGAAACCACCGCCAGCACGGCTGCGGGCCATGGACGTCAAACGCATGAAGAACTCGGACTTGCACTGGACCGGACGCGCATGGCGCCCGGAACCCAGGCGACAAAAGACCCGTCGGTGCCATGCGTCGCCGGATCGAAACCGATAGCCCGTACCATGCGGCGTCCCGATCCCCGGGCAGGCCTCGACCGACCAGCCAGGGGTGGCTCTCCGGGGAACGCGCGCGATCTGATCGCTGCCCTCGGCATCTAGCAGCGAGCACACGACATAGACCATCCGCCCGCCCGGCTTCACCAAGTCAGCCCCACGCGCTCATGACTGGGCCTGCATACCCGCAACCGGTCGAGCCGTTCCGGGGTCAGCCGCCAACGCGCCTCGGGATTGCGCGCCGCCATGTGCCGGATCCCCGAACAGGGGCGTCGATCAGCACGCCATCACCCCGCGGTCCAGTCGGAGAGCATTTCCGCTCGCGCCCCGATTGAGCAGACGGCTTTCACCGACGATCGTCACCCCGCCCGCTCGGCGCGTGGGGCCAGTCGCGCCAGCGCGCCCGATCGATATCGCAGGCGACAGCGCGCCGCGGTGTCCATCGCCGCGCCCGATCTGCAACGTCTTGCCCCCGGCACCAGCACAGATCGACCAGCCACTCGCCCGGCTGCGGGGCCAGTGCCGCGCCGACCAACTGGCTGCCTCGTCCTGCGCTTCGATCAGCCCGGCGCGATACAGGTCCGATTGCTCGATCGGCGTGCCGTTGGCAGCCACGCAGCCCCCAAAGGGCGCAAAGCGCGGCGTCGAGGGTCGCGTCCGGCCATTCAGCTAACACCGCTTCCCGTGTCGTCGCCAAGCTGTTGATCCGGACGTCGGGCGGCGCGCGGTCAGCGCCGCCTGTTGCGTCTCGGTCAGACCAGGATTGGCAAGCGCCTCGACCAGCCATGCCGGCGCCACGCCGCCCGACGCGCAGGGTTCCGCTGCGTCGATGGGCGCCGGCCCCGTGAGGCGATCCATCGAGAATTCACCGCTAAGGCCGGGATCCAAGATCGGCCAGCGCCAGCACCGCCGCACGACCGCTCGCCGGCACGGGGAGGCCGGCGGCGGATGGCGGCATAGACGAGTTCGCGCACCGCACGCCGATCCTTCGATCCGGCATAGCGGCGCGTTGCGAAGCGGGCGATCAGCGTGTCGGCAGCCGCACCACCCGCCGCGGAGGCGATGATCGCGTCGACAACTCGATCGCCGCACAGGTCCGGGCTTAGCAGGCGTCACGAACGGGCGTCCGTCAGATCAGCAGATCGGATAATTGGGGCTTCCCGCGTGATCGTCACGTCATGGACGTGGCACCATGAGCCCGCCCCGGTGATCTGGACGAACTGCGCTCGCTCGCGCCAGGTCCTTCCAGGGTCGCCGAACCGGTATAATATCGCCGCGCCCGATGCCGCCGACCAGGCCGCGAGTGGATGACGTCGCGTGCCGGGCCCTTATAGGCGACGGCCTCGATACCCTCGAACTTTCGCTTCATCTGAGTCATGATATCGCCACGGAAATAGCGGTCAGCCGAACCACGGCCCATCGCCCCGACCGAGCCCATGCCGCGATAGGACTTATAGGCCCGACCACAGAAAGGAAGGTTTCGCCCAGCGCTTCCTCGGTCCCCGCCAGAGCGAGCCGACCATGCAGGCGCCCGCACCCGCCGCCAGCGCCTTGGCCAGATCGCCCGAGGTGCGCAGGCCGCCATCGGCGATGACCGGCACGCCCGACACCTCCAGCCTTCCTCGGCGCAGTCCATCACGGCGGTCAACTGCGGCACGCCGACGCCGGCGACGACGCGGGTGGTGCAGATCGATCCGGCCCAATGCCGACCTTCACCCGCGTCCGCGCCCGCATCGATCAGCGCACGGGTGGCGGCGGCGGTCGCGACATTGCCCGCGATTACCTGCACCGTGTCGGACAAGCTTCGCCGCCTCGACCGCACGCGCAACGTCGCGGTTATGGCCGTGCGCGGTGTCGATGATAACGCAATCTACTTCGGCCTCGATCAGTGCACGGTCCGCTCGAACCCCTTTTCACCGACAGTCGATGCCGCGGCGACGCGCAGACGCCCCGAACCATCCTTCGTCGCCGAGGATAGGTCACCGCCTTCTCAATGTCCTTCACCGTGATCAGGCCCGCAGCGATAGCTGTCATCGACGACGAGCAGCTTCTCAATCCGGCGCGCATGCAGCAAGCGACGCCCTCGTCTGACCCACGCCAGCCTTGACGGTGGCCCAGATCCTCATCGTCATCAGCTCGGAGACGGGCTGCTGCGGGTTCTCGGCGGCGCACGTCGCGGTTGGTCAGGATACCACGAAAACCGGCCATCGAACTCGACGACAGGGATACCGCTGATCCGGTGGCGCGCCATCAACGCCTGCGCCTCCGATAGGGTCGCGGTGGGCGGGATGGTGATCGGATTGACGACCATGCCGCTCTCGAACCGCCCGACCTGCCGCACGGCGGCGACCTGCTGTTCGACGGTCAGGTTGCGGTGGAGCACGCCCATGCCGCCGAGCTGCGCCATGACGATCGCCATGTCGGCCTCGGTCACCGTATCCATCGCCGCCGACAGGACGGGAATGTTGAGCGCGATGGAGCAGGGTCAGTTGCGTGCGCGTGTCTGCGGTGCTCGGCAGAACGTCGGACTCCACGGGGCACGAGGAGCACGTCGTCGAAGGTGAGGCCGAGGCGGATATCCATGGGGAGCTGCCAAATCCTGCGGAGGGAACAAGTGGCGGGCCATGTAACCAAAGCAAGCCATTCACGCTAGGCCCTTGCTGCACCGCCATGCTAGGATCGCGCAGATCGATGGAGTGGGAGGGATGTCGATGGGGTCTGATCGTCGCCGCGCTGGCCGTATTGCTGGTGCTGTTATACCTGATGATGTCGATCAAGATCGTCCGTCGGGGATATCAATACACCATCGAACATTTCGGCCGTTATACCGGCACCGCCGTGCCCGGCTTCAACTTCTACCCCGCCTTTTTCTATCGCGTCGGGCGGCGGGTGAACATGATGGACAGGTGATCGACATTCCGGGACAGGAGATCATCACCAAGGATAATGCGATGATCTCGACCGACGGGTCGTCTTCTTCAAGTGCTGGACGCACCCAAAGGCGGCCTATGGGTGTCAGACCTCTATGTCGCGCTGCTCAATCTGGTTACGACCAATTTGCGCACGGTGATGGGGTCGTGGACCTCGACGAGACCTTGTCGAAAGCGCGACAGAATCAATGCGCGCCTCCTGAACGTCTCGTCGATCATGCGACGACGCCACAGAGTGAAGATCACCGTGTCGAGATCAAGGACATCATCCCCCGGTCGATATCGTCAACGCCATGGCCCGCCAGATGAAGGCCGAGCGCGAGAAGCGCGCCAATATCCACTGGAGGCGGAGGGCTCGCGCGTCGAAATCCTGCGCGCCGAAGGGCAGAAGCAGGCCCGCATTCCGAAGGGCGCCGCGAGTCGGCCTTCCGCGACTCCGAGGCGCGCGAGCGCGCGCAGCCGAAGCCGAGGCCAAGGCGACTCGCGTCGTGTCCGACGCGATCGCGCAGGCAGCACCAGGCGATCAACTGTTTCGTCGCGCAGAAATATGTCGAGGCGGTCGGCAAGTTCGCCACCAGCCCCCAATGCCAAGACGATCCTGTTCCCGGTCCGAGGGCAACCCAGTTGATCGGCACGCTCGGCGGCATCGGCGAACTGGCCAAAGACGCGCTGGCCGGCAACAAATCCGGGACCGTCACCGCGGCGAACGCGACTCCCAAGCGCGGGCCGTTCGACCAGCCGGTTCGTGACGATCGGCGACATCGACCCCGCCTCGCTCTGGCTGGCCGGCGGACTGGCGCTGGGCATCGCGGAACTCTTCGTGCCGGGGTCTTCCTGATCTTCGGCGATTGCGGCCGGCGTCACGGCGCTGACTGTCTGGGCCATTCCCGACTGCCGGCGGTGCTCCAGCTTGTCGGTTCGCCGTCTGGGCGTCGTATGCGTTGTCATCGGACGGTGCTGGTATCGCGATTTCCCCAGTGGACCGATGCCCCGGTCCTGAACAAACCTGCACGGCGGTTGCGTGGGCAGGTGGTCACGGTGACGACGCCAATCATCAGCGGTGAGGGCGCGCGGCTGGGCGATGGTGAATGGCCGGTGCGGGGACCGGATGCCGGGGCGCAGGGACGCGGTTACGAAATCGCGCATGTCGAAAACGGCGTGCTGCTGGTCGAGCCTCTGTCGGATTGAGGCTGATGCTCGGGCGTGGCCTTCGACTTCGCTCAGGCGGAACGGCGGTTGGTACGTGATTCACAATCCGTTCAGCCTGAGCGAAGTCGAAAGGCCAAGGAAGAGGCACCTGCCAGAGAAGCGCCCTCCCGACCAACTTTACGCCGCGACTGTCACCTTCGGCGCTGCCACGCGGACGCCTTCGTCGACATGATCGGCGAATTGCTGGAAATTCTCGTTGAACAAATCGACCAGCTTGCCGCCGTCGCGTCACCAAACAGCCTTGTCGGCCCGGTATCACGCCTGCCCGGGTTGAGGATCGCGCCATCGACGCCCGCACCGAGACCGGCTTTGGAAGCGAAAGTGGGATCGGTGCGGAACTCGACTTGGTTCAGGCTGCCGTCGAGCGCGGCGGCGTTGAGCAGTGCGCGGGTCGCCTTGATCGGCGTGATGGCCGACGCCGTACTTGCCGCCGGTCCAGCCGGTGTTGACCAACGCCAGCAATCGACGCCGCCCTTGCGATCCGCTCCTTCAGCAGGTGCCATAGACCGAAGGATGGCGCGGCATGAACAGCGCACCAAAACAGGTCGAAGGTCGCATCCGGCTCAGTCACGCCAATCTCGGTGCCCGCTACGCGTGCGGTATAGCCCGACAGGAAGTGGTACATGGCCTGTTCGGGCGTCAGCTTCGCGATCGGCGGCAGGATGCCGTAAGCGTCGGCCGTCAACATCACGATGTTGCGCGGCACGCCCCATATTGTCCTTCGACGCATTGGGATGGGGAGTCGATCGGATAGGCGCCCTGCTATTCTCCGGCCGGGCTGCTGTCGTTCAGGTCGAGCTGGCGCGTGACCAGGTCCATCACGACGTTTTCGAGGACGGTGCCGAAGCGCTTGGTGGTCGCGAAGATCTCGGTTCGGCTTCGGGCGACAGACGGATCATCTTGGCAGCAGCCGCCCTCGAAATTGAAGACCGCCGTGTCCGACCAGCCATGCTCGTCATCGCCGATCAGCGTGCGGCGGGCATCCGCCAACAGCGTCGTCTTGCCCAGTGCCGACAGGCCGAAAGAAACACCGCCGTCGATCCGTCGGCACCCCATGTTCGCCGAGCAGTGCATCGGCATCACGCCGGTGGTCGGCGGCAGATGAACAGGCAGGCCGAAGACCGACTTCTTCATCTCGCCGGCATAGCGCGTGCCACCGATCAGGATCAGCTTTTTCGGTCATGTTGACCGCGATCACCGTCGACGAGCAGCAGCCATGGCGTGCCAGGTCCGGCGCGGAAGCTGAGCAGATCGATGATCGTGTATTCGGCCGCGAACTCACGTAGTTCATGCTCTTCGGGGCGTACGAGCATCGTGCGGATGAAGAGGTTGTGCGACGAGTTCGGTGACGACGCGAACGCGCACCCGGTGCTCAGGCTGCGAACCGCCATACAGGTCTGGACGAACAGGTCTTCCTTCTGGCCCAGCGCGGCGAAGAAATCGGCTTTGAGGGCTGCGAAATCATCCGGGCTCATCGGTTTGTTGGTCTTGCCCCCACCACACGGTGTCACGGGTTTCGTCGTCACCGGACCATGAACTTGTCCTGCGCCGGCGCAGCGGTGTGCTCGCCCGTCTCGACGACCAGCGGGCCATCGGCCGACACTTACCCTCGCCGCGTGCGACGGCGGTCTCAATCAACCGCGCGGTGACGAGGTTCCAGTGCAATGGCACGGGTTTCGATGCCCTGCGCCTGAAGCCCGATCTCCGGATCCGTTCGTTCATGTGAAGCGTCCTCATTCCGTTGGCACCCGTCGGCGGAGCCAAATGGGTACCCTTTATTTATCACGTGAATACGTATGCGCTGACCGCCTCTTAGCTCAAACGTTTAACACGTCAAACACCCATAAATACGAAGACGGTTGAGCCGTGTCCCTTTGGCCTAACCGAGGGACATGGCCGATCGCTTGCCGGAAAGTCCCCCGCATGACCGCGACGATCGCGTTGGTCGATGACGACCGGAACATCCTGACTTCGGTGTCGATTGCACTGCAGGCCGAAGGGTTTCTGACGCGCATCTATGCCGATGGCGAAGCCCGCTGAAGGCGTTGATCGACAATCCGCCCGATCTGGCGATCTTCGATATCAAGATGCCGCGCATGGACGGGCTGGAACTGCTGCGCCGCCTCCGCGAAAAAAGTCAGATCCCGGTGATCTTCCTGACCAGCAAGGATGACGAAGCTGGACGAGGCGCTTGGGCTGGCGATGGGCGCGGATGATTATCATGAAACCCTTTTCGCAGCGGCTGCTGATCGCCCGCATCCGCGCCATCCTGCGCTCCGAGGAAGCAGTCAGACGCCCGGCACACCAGCGGCTGAGGTGCAGGCCCCCCCTCACCGTGGCCAGCTCGCGATGGACCCGGCGCGCCACAAGGTGACGTGGAAGGGCGAGCCGGTCACGCTGACCGTCACCGGTTCTGATCCAGGAAACACTGGCGCAGCGCCCCGGTATCGTGCGTACCCGCAATCCAGTTGATGGATGCGGCCTATCAGGACGATATCTATGTCGACGACCGCACGATCGACAGCCATATCAAGCGCCTGCGCCGCAAGTTCCGACAGGTTGACCCCGAAGTTCCGACGCCATCGAGACGCTCTATGGCGCCGGCTACCATTCTCCGAGGGGACGCCCCCGACCTCGCGCTGCGCTGGTCGCCAGATTCCTTGTTGGCGGATCACGGCGCTCAACATCTTCGCGTTGCTGTTGCTGGCGGGGTTTTTTCTATCTCGATTCCTGCCGTACGCGGCTGCTCGACAATCAGGTGGCACAGGCGGTGCGCGAGTTCGGCTGATCAGCGAGCGCCTTGACCTCCGTCCAGCCGGGCGAGCGCGATGCGCTGATCGCGCGGCTGGCGAAGGATACCGGCGAGCGGCTGCGTCTTTTTGATGCCAGCCCGGTTGATCGGCGACAGTCGCGCGCTGGGCGTTCGCAACTTCGTGCTGCGCGATCCCGACAAACAGGGGCTGGGTCAGGTGATCGCACGCTTCCTCGATGCCCGGAATCGACACGGTCGTCGGCGCGGCGCGGCCGCCTGCTCTATCGCGAACGGCGCGCGGGGTGCGGAATGGCCCGACGTCATGGCTGCGCGGCGAGGGACCATCGCCGCCTCGGTCTGGCGCGCACCCGATCGGACGCCGGTGATTACCGCCGCCGCGCCGCGCCTGCAGGCAGGGCGATCATGACGACCGAAAATGCGGTTCATCACAGGGACCAGTTCGCATCGAACGCTTCCGACTGGGCGTCCTGCTCGCCCTCGTCGCGCTGATCTCCGTCCTGTTGTCGCTCTTCACAGCACGCACCATCATCCGCCCTTGCGGCGTCTTGCACGAACAGCGGTGCGCGTTCGCACTGGCCCGCGCGCGCCTGGTGGTGGTGCCCCGCCTGACCGTCGCGACGAACTCCGGCATGCTCGCCCGCGCGCTGTCGGATATGAAGCACAGCCTTGCGCCCGGATCGACGCAACCGAGGCCTTTGCCGCCGACGTCACCCATGAACTTAAGAACCCCTGCGCGTCGCTCCGATCCGCCGTCGACAGTCTGGAGACGGTACGTACCCGATCTCGGGCCCAATTGCTCGCCATCGTCCGCGACGATGTCCGCCGGCTCGATCGGCTGATCACCGACATTTCCGACGCCTCGCGGCTCGACGCACAGCTCAGCCGGGCGA
This sequence comes from Acanthosepion pharaonis, assembly GCA_903632075.3. Classification (NCBI taxonomy): domain Eukaryota; kingdom Metazoa; phylum Mollusca; class Cephalopoda; order Sepiida; family Sepiidae; genus Acanthosepion; species Acanthosepion pharaonis. The sequence continues at coordinate 15,149 of CAHIKZ030004418.1, read as the reverse complement.
AGTTCGACCCGTCGATCTCCATACACTCATCCGGGTATGATCGAACAGCGCGAGGCCCGCGGGGTGGAACGCGGCATCCGTCTGCGCTTCGACCGCGCCCGAGCCGGGGCCCGCGATCATCGCCGGAGAGGGCGCGCGGCTGGAACGCGTGTTCCGGAATCTCATCGCCAATGCGCTGTCCTTCTCGCCCGATCAGGCATCATCGTCGCGATCAGCTTGGCCCGCAGACAGGACGATGTGATCGTTCGTGTCGAGGATGAAGGCCAGGCGTTCCCGAAGAGCACGCAGAGGCAATCTTCCGGCGCTTCCATTCCGATCCGGCCGAGCGAAGAGAGCTTTGGCCGTCCTCGGGTCTGGGCCTCGCCATTGCGCGGACCATCGTCAAGAGCGCATCAGGGCTGCATTCATGTCGAGTCGCGTGAGAGGACCGGATGAGCGGCGCGCGTTTTGTCGTTACGGCTGCCGCTGGCCCGGCGCCTGACCCCTGTTCAGGCCGATCGTGCCGCCCAATGCCGAACTGATCCACGCGACCTGCGTCGCCATCGGCGGGATCGGTGTCCTGCTGCGGGGCCCATCCGGGGCGGAGCAGGGTCCGATCTGGCCCTGCGTTTGATCGATCGGGGCGCGGTGCTGGTCAGGGGATGATTATGTCACGTCACAGCGCAAGACGGCGTGCTATCGGCCTATGTGCCGAAGACGATCGCCGGTCGGATGGAGGTTCGCGGCGTCGGCATCGTCACCCTACCTTACCAGCCCGAGGCGCCTGTCGGCAGTCGTCGATCTGGGCAGGGAGGATCGCCTGCCTGAACCCGCACAAGCGGTCATCGCCAGCATCGCCCTCCCCTCTTCCGCCTTAATCCCTTTCCCGCCTCGGCCCGATCAAAGCCGAGCTACTGCTATCGCAGCGCAAGGAGCGCCTCTGATGGATCGCAAACGTATCCTGCTGGTCACCGGCATGTCGGGCGCCGGCACTTCGACCACGCTCAAGACGCTCGAGGATCTGGGCTGGGAGGCACTGGTCGACAATCTGCCGCTCTTCCTGCTCGACAGCCTGCTCAAGCGCCCCGCCTGCCGGCATGGAAGGCAGGAACCACCGCCGCCATCAGCCTGGGCGTGCGGACCCGCGATTTCGATCCCGAACAGATCATCAGGGCAGGTCCGCCGCCTGAAGGACAGCCCGCGCCTCGCCATCGAGTCGCTGTTCCTCAACTGCGGCGGCGAGGGTGAAAGCGCCGCTATGCCGAAACCCGGCACCGCCATCCGCTGGCGCTCGACCGTGCGGCGGACGACGGCATCGCGCACGAACGCGCCTGCTTGCGCCGTTGCGCGACATGGCCGATCGGCTGCTCGACACCATAACGCGACCAGCAACGACACCGGGCCAATGGGTTCGCCAATTACGCGGTCGAGGGGCTTAGCGAGCCGGTGCTGACCGTCATGTCGTTCGGCTTCTCCGGGGATTGCCTCGCAACGCCGATCTGGTCTTCGACATGCGCTTCTTGCACGCAACCCGCATTGGTCGGCGGAACTGCGCCCCGGCACCGGGCTGGACCGAGCCGTGATTGACTATATCCATCGGCCCGCCTATGACACGGTGCTGAGCCAGATCAGACATTACTCGACACGGTGGTGCCTCGTTACATTCAGTCAGGCAAATCCTATATCACCATCGCGATCAGCTGTACCGGAGGGAGACACAGGTCAGTCCCACGTCGCCGACCGGATCGCGCGAAGGTTGCGCAAAGCGGTTTTCCCCACGGTGGTGCATCGTGATTTGAGTGCCGTGCCGAAAAGACTCTCTGGAAGCCAGGCCAGCCAAGCAATGATGGATATGCGTGTCTGACGCCATCGGTCTGGTTCTGGTGACGCACGGGCGGCTCGCCGATGAGTTCGTGACCGCGATGGTGCATGGTCGGCCCCGAGGGCGGATCGCGACCATCGCGATCGGCCGGAAGACGACATGGAGGAACGCCGCGCCGACATCGCCGCCGCGATCAGCGCCAGTCGATGCGCAGGCAATGGGGTCGTCGTCTGACCGATCTGTTCGGCGGCCCCTCCAACCTCGCCATCGCTGATGGGCGCGGCCGGGTCGAGGTGATCGCCGGCATGAACCTGCCCATGCTGATCCGCACAGGGATCGGCGCGCAAGTCGATACAGGTCGTCGATGCCGTCGCCGCCGCGCCGCCTCAGGCGGGGGCGGAAATATATCTCGGTCGCCTCCGAAGTGCTGGGCGAGGCCGCCGCATGACGGAGCAGACGCGGACCGTCCTGATCACCAACCGCCGTAGCCTTCATGCCCGGCCAGCGCCAAATTCGTCACCGGCCTCCACCCAGCCCTGCAAGTTCGCGTCAGCAAGGATAGCAGCACGGTGACCCGGCACCTCGATCATGGGCCTGATGATGCTGGGCGCGGCGATGGGTGACACCATTGCGATCAGCGCGCAGGGCGACGGGGCGGGCAGGACGGTCGAGGCGCTAGCGGCGCTGGTGGAAGCAAAGTTCGGCGAAGACGGCATGCCGCGTGAATTACTGCCTATTCAACCCCACTGATCAAACAGGTCGCGATCTGCGCGACAAGCGCCATCGCAAAGCAGGCCCGCCAGTTCACGGCGGAAGGCCTGCACATCTGACCAGGCCAAAGGGAAACCGGGCGGCTGCCGACCCTGTTGTTCTTCGCCAAACCATCGGCCGATCATCCCTGGTGCGCCAGCTGGTCCGCGCGGTCGAACTGGCCGGCGGCGAGGCGATCGAGACGACGCCGACATCTGTCCAAAGCTGTCAGGCAGGGACGAATCCGCAAGCCGTGGTCGGCGTATTCGAGGAACTGGGCACGACGCTGGACATGCTCGACCGTTCGTCGTCGGGCATCTGGCTGGTCGCCGAAGCGCCTGCGTGATCCGGGCAATCTGGGGACCATTCTGCGCACCGGCGATGCGGTCGGCGCGGGCAGGCTGATCTGGTTGGTGGTGCGTCGATCCGTTTTTCCGTCGAGGCGGTGCGCGCGAGCATGGGGGCGCTGTTCACCGTGCCGATCGTGAAGACCGAGTGGCAACCTTCCTCGACTGGCTGCGGCAGGGGCCGGGTCAACTGGTCGTTGCTGAGCACGGATACCGGGACGGACTATCGCTCAGCCGATTATACCGCCCAACTTTCCTGCTGACCGGCAATGAGGCGCAGGGCATACCGGCCGATTATGCGGCGGCGTGCGATGTGCTGGTGAAAAGATTACATGCTGGGCAAAGGCCGACAGCCTCAACGCCGCCGTCGCCACAGCAATCATAGCCCTGAGGTGCTGGCACAGCAGGGCGGCGGCATGGCGGGCTGAACCCAAAACACCCCCCCCCCCGTTGAGCCTGAGCGAAGTCGAAGGCCAAAGGGTGAAACGTAATGACAGGTACTCCCTTGCACTTCGACCGCCATCGGTGCGAACGGCGTGGTGGCTTAAGCCCGCCGATTGCATCAGCAGGCATCCCTTCCGATCAAGCCCTTTTTATTCGCTCAGCCGGCACCCGAAAGCCTCAGAAACCTCAGCGCCGTCTCCGGCCTCTCGGTCAGTTCCGCCACCGGCATCAGCGGTCAGCGGCCGAACCGCCTGTTCGCCGATCGGCGGCGATTCGATCGCCTTGCCCGGTATCGATATTCAGCGCCTCGAACCGCCGCGCGCTGGTCAGCACCCCGGCTCTCCGGGCTGCCGACAAAAGGCGTTATGAAGGCGGTCATCGCCGTATCGGATTCTTGCCCAGCTTCGACACAGCCGCCCATCACCGCCGGGCGGGCGCCAGAACTCCTTGCCCAGCGCACCGATCTGTCGCGCTTCCTGCCAGCTTTCCTGCCGCCACACCGCCGCCACGGTCCGCGCGATCGCGATCAGGTTGGTCGGGGTCGCGAGCGCACCGTTTGTCGAAGGCGAAGTCCACAGCGTCGGGTCATGCTCAACGCCGCCGACAGGAATGCTCGCCCGGCACGAACATGATGACATAGTCAGGCGCGTCGTCGAACTGGTTCCAATAGCTCTTATTGCCAGGCCGTTGACATGCGCGCGCATCGCCGCGGCGTGTGGCGGGAAGGCCCGCCGGGCGCTCGACCTCATCGACCGCACCGAACGCGTCCTGATAGTCGTTGAGCGACACCTTGGCGTCGATCACCAGCGCCTGCCGCCCGGCACGCGCACGATCGCATCGGGACGGAGCCGACCCCCTCGCCATCCGCGACGCTGACCTCGGTCTGGAAATCGGCATGTTCGGACAGGCCACAGCTTTCCAGCACGTTGCGAAGCTGCTGCTCGCCCAACGCCCGCGCGCCTTGGGGGCGTTGCGCAGCACATTAACAGCAGCCGCCTCGCCGAGACGCGTTCCTGCCCGATCCCGCATCGCCTCGATCTGGCCCTTCAACTCACCAAAGGCGTCGCGGCGTTCGTCCTCGACCTTGCGGACTCCCTCCTCGTAGCGCTGCAACCGCTGGTGCACCGGATCGAAACAGGAGCCGCGGAGCGTCTGCGATGACTCTTCCATTGACGGAACCGGGCCTCGGCGCGTTCGAAACTGGCGCTGCGCGACTTAAGCGCGCAGGCCGCCGCCTCGCCGAACTGGGTGTTCTGCTCACGCGCTGGCCCCAGCGCCTCGAAGCGTCTGGCCGCTGGGGCCGCCTCACGCTCCCTGCGCCCCGTGCCCGGAGTTCGGCGAGCTCGCGCAGCTCGCATTACGCTCGGCCTCTGCATCCCGCGCCGCCCGGATCACATCGAGATCGGCCGCCCGCCCGCACAGTTCGGCGAGCGCCCTGAAGCGCATCGCTCCGCTCGCGCTCGGCAGCATCGCGCGCGGCGCGCAGCGGTTGCACTTCCCGCACGGGCCCTTGGCGGTGGCCAGCTCAGCAACAAGACCATCCGGCCTTGCGCCGCGCGGCAAACCACCCGACAGTCCCCCCCAGCACCAGCGCCAATATCGCGACGGCGATCAATTCCGGGCATTATCTCAACCTGTCAAAACAACCAACAGGTCGGAACGCCGATCGAACAGGCGCGCGCGAACAGGCCTATTCGGCAGAGGGGCCTCAGCCCTTGCGGATCTTGGAGGCTTGCGCATCAGCATGTCGCGTTTCAGCCGGCTGACGCGATCGATGAACAGCACGCCGTTCAGATGGTCCATCTCATGCTGCTGCATGCAGGTGGCGAGCAGGCCGTCGAACTCGGCTTCATGCGCCTCGCCCTTTTCGTCCAGCCACTTGACACAGCACCGCGCCGGCCCGCTTCACCTCGGCATATTGCTCGGGGATCGAAAAGACAGCCTTCGTTATAGGTCGACAGCTCTTCGCTGACCGACAGGATTTCAGGATTGATATAGGCCTTGGGGTTCTTGACCAGCTTGCCTTCCTCATCCTCTTCTTCCTGAAGATCGATGACCAGCACCCGCTTGTCGACATGACACTGGATCGCCGCCGGCCGATGCCATGGGCGTCATACATGTCGATCATGTCGGTGACGAGCTGACGGACCGGATCGTCGACCGCCTCGACCAGCTTGGAACCCGAGACGCAGACGGGGTCAGGAACTTCGACGATCGGAAGAATGGCCATGGGCGTGTCGCTACAGCGCAAGGCAAAAAGCGTCAAGCCGGGCGTCAGACCAGCGTCGTTAATACCACCGGGCGCCGCGCTCGCAGCGCCCTGCGCCGAGTCCCCTCGTCCAGAATGGTCGAGCTCGCGCCGCCGACCGGCAGGCCATGGGCCAGCTACGTCACCCGCACCGGGAAACGCTCGATCCGCTCGGCGATATAATGGGCCGTCGTCTGCCCCTCCAGCGTGGCGTTCATCGCCAGCACGATCTCGTCGATGGCGCCTTCTCGATCCGGCGGACAGGCGCGTCGATCGCCGGTCCTCGGCCGTACGCCGTCCAGCGCGGAAGCCCGTCCGCCAACACATGGACGCCCGGAAACAACCGCGACCGTTCCAGCGCCCAGAGGTCGGCGACCTCCTCGACGATGCAAAAGCCGCTGGATCGCGGCGAGGATCAGCACAGATCGCGCACGGATTGGCGGTGTCGATATTGCCGCAGGTCGAACAGGTCTCCAGCCGCTCTTTACCGCCGCCAGCGCGAACCTTGAAGTGCCAGCGCCGCCTCGCGCTTCTTGAGCAGGTGAAGAACACGCGCCGGGCCGATCAGGGGCCTGGGCCGGGGGCGCGCGAGCGCTTGGGTCCAACGCCTCGATCTCGGGGATGCCATGAGGAACAGATGGGGGGTTGCGCGCCGTCCCGCCAGCGCAGAGGCTGAAGCCCATGCGGATCATCTTCATGGGCACGCCGGGCTTTGCCGTCCCGGTTCTGGAAGCACTGGCCGGGGCCGGCCGCGGCATCGTCGCGAGTTATAGCCAGCCGCCGCGTCCCGGTGGGCGGCAGGGGGCGCCAATTGGTCGCCTCCCCCAGGTGCAGCAGACCGCCGAGCGACTGGGCATTCCAGTGTTCACGCCCATCTCGCTACGGGGGCCGGAGGAACGGCGGCGTCGCGGCACAGGGGCCGATGGGCGGTCGTGGCGGCCTATGGCCTGATCCTGCCGCGCGCGATCTGGATGCACCCGGCTGGGCTGCCTCAACGTCCATGGCTCGCTGCTCCGCGTTGGCGAGGCCGCGCCGATCAGCAGGCGATCTGGCAGGCGATGCGGTGACCAGCGTCGGCATCATGCAGATGGAAGCCGGGCTCGATACCGGTCCAGTGCGGCTGGAGGATTCCACCCGATCGGGCGCAAGACGACGGGTGGATTGACCGACGAACTCGCGGCGATGGGCGCGCGCCTGATGGTCGCGTGTTGGAAGACCCACGCGCTATCCGCCCCCGGCCTCAGCCAGAGGCATCACCTATGCCCGCCAAGATCGACAAAGGCTGAGACGCGGCTAGACTTCACCAAGCCGGCCATCGAGCTGGAACGCGGGTCCGCGCCTTCAATCCGGCGCCGGGGCTGGTTCGAGCATGAAGGCCGAGCGGATCAGATCCTCACCGCCAGCGGTCGGGCATCAGGCGAAAACCCGGCGAGGTGCTGGACGACCGCGACCATCGCCGGCGCGGAGGGTGCCCCTCCGCCCTGTGACCGTCCAGCGCGCCCGGGCGTGGCGTATCGAGTGCCGAGTTGCTGCGCGGTTTCGCCATCCCGGCGGGGACGCAGCTTTGACCCGTTTGCGCTGACGGTCGAATTTGACGGGCGGCCCTTTATGGGCTGGCAGCGCCAATCGCATAACCCCAGTGTGCAACAAGCGTTGGAAGATGCCATCCCACGCCGTCACGGGCGAGCGCACCGCAATCCATGCCGCCGGCGAGATGCCGGCGTCCCGGGCTGGCGATGCGCGCGCATGTCGATATCGCCAAAGGTGATCGCCCCTTCCGCCTGATGGAGGCCATCAACGCGCGCATTCGCCCCCCCCCGTCGCGGTGCTCGGTGCGTCGAAGTCGCCAGCGGTGCGCGCGCTTCTCCTGCATCCGCCGGTCCCTACGAGTATCGCATCGTCAGCCGCCGCGCGCCACTGACCCATGAACTGGGGTTGGCGTGGCAGGTGCCGCAGGCCTGGACCCGAAGCAACCATGGCCGGCCGCCGCGCGGCTGGTCGGACGACACGACTTCACCACCTTTCGCTCGGTCCATTGCCGGGCGGACGGTCCGGTGCGGACGCTCGACCTGTTATCGGTGGAAGCGCGATGGCGCGCAGCTGTTCATCCGTGCCGCCGCCGCCTCTCTTCCTCCATCATCAGGTGCGGTCGATGGTGGGATGCACAGCGCTGGTCGGCGCCGGGGCGCTGGACGCCGGATGATGTCCGGGCGGCACTGGTGGCGCGGGACCGGGCGCAGCTCGGCCTCAACGCCATCCGACGGGCTGTTCTTCGTCCGGGCGGTTACCCCGACGAGCTGACGCACGAAAGCGCGCCGCCAGTTCGACATGGGTCGACCAGCCAGAACTGCCCCCCAGTTTGCACCCATTCGAGCGACCAACCCTGATCGACCATCATCCGCGCGTCGTCCGCAAGCTCGACAGGTTGCACGACGACGCCAGGCCACCGCACCGACGGCCGCGCTGGCCAGCGCCTCAACCTGATCGCGTGCGCCGGCCCGCGGCAGATCGAAACACGATCGCATCAAAGCGATCGAGTTCCGCCAGCAATTGCGGCCGGCGATAAAGGTCCCGCGATGCTCGGCGAAAACCGCACGTCCGCAAGCATTGGCCGCCCCGCTCAGCGACAGGATAGCGTCGCGCGCACCCTCGGCAGCATAGACCTTGCCCGGCAAAGGCAAGTGCGAAGGTGCCGAGACCGGCAAACAGGTCGGCCGTCGTGCGGGGATTGCCGACCGCTTCGGTGACAGCCGCCACCAGCGCAGCTTCACCGTCACGTCGCTTTGCAGGAAGCGCCGGGGGCAAAAGGCACGCCGACGCCGCCGAGGGTGATCGTCACCGGCTCGGGCTCCCAACGGGTCTCAGGGCCCATTCCGTCATCGACCGCGAAACGCGCCACCCCGTGACGCTCGCAGAAACCGATGATCGCCTCGGCGGCCTCGGCCATCGGGCGAAAAAGCTCGTGACCAGAATATCGGCGCCCTGATCAGCCAGCGTCAGATGGACGTCGCCACGCCCGCAGACCCCAACCGCTGGAGCAGCCCCCGCAGCGGCGCGACCAGCGCAAAGAGCTCGGGGGCGGGATATGGCACTCGACGATATCGACGATGGCGTGGCTCTTCTCTCCGAAAAGCCGATCAGGACGCAGCCGCCCTTGGTTTCGGCATGGAGGGTCGCGCAGCGGCAGCTGCGTGGCGGCGAGAGATGCGCCGGCCGCAGCAGCGCCGTCAGCCTTGCGCGTCGAGGGCGGAGGCGATCCGGTCGGTGACGAAGCCCCGCATAGCTTTCATCGTCGAGATGCTGGGCGCTGGCATCCGCCACAGCGCGGGAAATGACCGCAGGGCGGCGTCTGATGGTGCAGGCCCGGCACGGCAACGCCGTCGGCGGACAGGAGTGTCGCCGGGGCGGCAAATGCGGCATGACGCCCGTTTTCCGGTCACGCCGTCGCCACGCGCGCGACGCGGATAATGATATCGCTCATGGCGTCCAGCCTCTGACGGCGGAAAGCGCGTCACCAAGTCGTCGGCGATGATGCCCGGCCGCAGCGACAGGCGGCCCGCCATGAAGCCACACCCCGGCCTCCGCCGCCGCCGGGGTTCGAGCCCGGCGGCGAATCATCGCGCCGATAGCGCCCGCCAGCACATCGCCTGTGCCGGCGGTCGACAGCCGAACATTAGCTTCCGGACAGAGGGATGGTGCGGCCATCGGGTGCGGCGATGACGGTATCAGCGCCCTTGTGGACGACGACGGCACCGGTCCGTTCTGCGGCATGGAGGTCTGGTCCGTTTTGGCACCGGTCGCGTCGCCGAACAGATGCGTGAATTCACCGCCATGCGGCGTCAGTATCTTGGGGCCGATATGCTCGCCGAGCGCATCCGCATCGACCAGCCGTAGCGCATCGCCATCAATGACCAGAGGTCGCCCGCTGCCCAGCGCCGCCCCCACAGGCGCGGGCCACATTATCGCGGCCCAGACCCGGACCGACCACGATCGCGCCGATTCGATCGTCCATCAAAACGTCGGCGCTATAGTCCCGCCGGACGATGGCATGGGGATGGCCGGCTTGCCGTCGCTTTCGCTCAAATGGGCACATAGCCCGCACCCGCCCGCAGGGCAGCGGTTGCCGCAAGCTTCGACGCTCCGGACATGGCCCCCTGCAACGATCGTGACTAGTCCGCGACTATATTTGTGCGACGCCGCGTTTCGGCTCCGGCAGCCATGGTTTGGCGGTTGCGGGTCCGCCATCGACCGGAACGCCGATGTCGAGCAGACGGACATGCCCCATTTTTTTGCGCGGCGGGTTGCAGCAGGTGGGCAGGCTTCACGGCACCGCAACGTGACGCGTGTCGAAGCAGGGGACCTCGCCCAGAAGCTGGCCATCATCCGTCGCCACCGCTGGGCAGATCGACCGCGATGCGCCAGCCAGCCGCCAAAGCCAGCCGAAGACAGGGCGGCTTGTACCGATCCGTCAAAGGCACGCGAAAAGCCAGTGCCGAACAGCGCGTCGACCGGGGACGGGTGCCGGACCGGCGGTATCCAGAGTTTCTATGCCGCCTTCCCACAGGCTGCGGGCCCAGCGTCCGCTCTCGCTGCGGGGCTCGCCGCTCGCGGTCACCCGCACCGGCAGTCCCCTGACGGCGGAGGATGCCGCCGCCACAACCATCGCCGCCATTATTGCCCGGCCCATAAAGACCAGAACCTCTCGCCCGGCCCGTAAGCGCGCCACCGATTGCGCCACGGCCTCGCCAGCGCGCTGCATCAGGGCGGTTTCCGCATGCCGCCATCAGACAGCACCTGTTCTGCCGCGCGCATGGCCTTGGCGGTCAAGACCACTTGGCCGTCGATCAGGATCATCGGGCGTTGACGGTCGCGGGCGGGCGTGCGCGATCGGTTCCCACGGCGACGCCGATCTGCTTTGTCGCCCTCCACCGACGACCGCCGGCGGTGCCCCATCGGCCGCCGCCACCCCGCGACCATCCTGGCGTCACGGAGCCGCCGGAAACCGCCATCCGGATGCCGGACGGTCAGCACGACCGCCTCACCTCCGCGCTTTGCTCGACCGTGCAATCCGGCGGAAACCTGCGTGACCGCCCAGCGCGCATTCGATCGGCAGCCCGGGCTTCTGTGCCGCTGCCGTCGCCGTGGCACCCTCGCCGGACTGCTCCTTTGTCCCCCGGAACATCCGGCCAGCGCCAGCGCCCAGCCCAGATAGACGGACTCAGATATCCGCATAGACATGGCGCTCGTGCTTGGCGCCGGGATGGGTGACGGCGCCACTGGTGCGCCGGGCCGACATTCTGAGCATAACGCCACAACACGCCGGACTGGTAATCGTTCACCCGCAGGGATCCAACGTGCGCGACGCTCGGCCAGCGTCCTCTGCCACGTCGAGGTCGATCGTCCCCGCCTCGGCATCGATGCGGATGATGTCGCCATTCTCGACCAGCGCGATCGGTCCGCCATCGGCCGCCTCCAGGGCCGACATGGCCGGATGCAGAAACCACGCGTACCGCCGGAGAAGCGACCGTCGGTGATCAGCGCGACCTTCTCGCCCAGACCCTGACCGTAGAGCGCGGCAGTGGTCGACAGCATTTCGCGCATGCCGGGACCGCCCTTTGGGGCCTTCGCAGCGGATGACGACCACGGTGCCGTCGGTGATCTCGCGCGCCTCGACGGCGGCGAACGCGCCTCTTCCTCGCAGTCGAACACCTTCGCGATGCCATCGAACTGAAGGCGCTTCATGCCGGCGACCTTCACGATTGCACCCTCGGGCGCCAAGCTGCCACGCAGGCCGACGACGCCGCCGGTCGGCGTGATCAGCGTCTTCACGTCATAGATGACCTTCTGGTCGGGGGTTCCGGTGACCTCGTCGATATTCTCGGCGGTCTTGCCGGTGACGGTGATGCAGTCGCCGTGCAGATAGCCGCCCGCCAGCAGCGTCTTCATCAGCATATAGACGCCGCCCGCCTCCTTCTATATCCTTGGCGACATAGCGGCCGCCGGGCTTGAGGTCGGCGATATGGGCGTGGTCTTGAAGATCTCGGCGACGTCGAACAGGTCGAAGTCGATCCCCCCCGTTCGCCATTGCTGGCAGGTGGAGGCCGGCATTGGTCGAGCCGCCGGTCGCCGCCACGACGCGCGCGGCATTTTCGAACGCCTCACAGGTACAGATATCGCGCGGACGAAGGTTGCGCGCGACCAGTTCCATCACCTGCTCGCCCGCCGCCTCGGCAATGCCATGGCGGTCGAGGAAGAGCGCCGGCATCATATTGCTGTTGGGCGGCGACAGGCCGATCGCCTCGCCAACGCAGGCCATGGTGTTGGCGGTGAACTGGCCGCCACAGGCGCCGTGGCCCGGGCAGGCGACCTTTTCCAATGCGATCAGGTCGTGGGTGGGCAATTGCCCGCCGCGTGCTGTCCGACTGCCTCGAACACGTCGACCACGGTCACGTCGCGGTCGTGATGACGGCCGGGCAGGATCGACCGCCATAGACGAAGATCGAGGCACGTTCAGGCGAAGCATCGCCATCATCATGCCGGGCAGCGACTTGTCGCATCCCGCAAAACCGACCAGCGCGTCATAGCAATGGCCGCGTACCGACAGTTCGACCAGATCGGCGATCACCTCGCGGCTGACCAGCGAGGACTTCATCCCCTGATGGCCCATGGCGATACCGTCGGTGACGGTGATGGTGTTGAACCGACGCGGCATGCCACCGCCGCGGATCACGCCCCCCTTGCGCGGCATCGGCCTGTGCATCGAGCGTGGTGTTGCACGGTGCCGGGTATTGCCCGCGCTCGCCAGCGCGACGAAGGGCTTGGCGATATCCTCTTCCCGGATACCCATGGCGTAGTAATAGCTGCGGTGCGGCGCGCTCTGGCCCGACGGAAACGTGGCGGGACGGTAGGCGGGACTTGTCGAATTGGCGTGTCATGGCGCAGGCCTATGTCGCAGACAGGCCTTTGACGCAAAACCAAATTTCGCAAATTACGTTGTGGGCGCGTTTTGCGGAGCCCCGTCGGCCGTCAGAGCGATCCCAGCGCCTTAGCCACGCCGTCCGCAAATAGGCGGCTTCTGCAGTCGCGGCCGATCCTTGAACCGCTCGTCCACCGCATCGTCCGACCGCCGGTCGCGAATACGAAGGGGACGCCACGCTCCGCCAACGCTTCGGCGACGGGAGTGCTCTTCTGACCGCCGCGAGGTTGACGTCGAGGATCGCGGCATCGATACCGCCTCGGCCACACGGGCGAGCGCGTCATCGACGCTGTCGACGGTGCCCGCCACCTGTTTGTCGAGGACGTCCAGAAATCCTCGAGCATCATGGCGATAAGGGGTTCGTCCTCGACAATGAGGATTTGCACGGGCTCTGTCATCAACCCTGCCATAACATGGTTTGCGTCATCCGCCAGCCGGTTGTTGCGCAAGCGCCGCTGGGTCGCCTCCGCCAATTGCTGGACGGAGAAGGGGCTTGGGCAGAAACCGACATTGGGCAGTGTGATCGACTTGCGCAGCTGCTCCTCGGCATAGCCCGACATAGAACAGCACCGCGAGATCGGATAGCGCTTGCACCAGCCCGACCGGTCGGTCCGTCCATCGTCAGCATGACCACGTCCGGAGATCAGCAGGTCGGGCTTGCCATGTTTGTCGAGCATCTCGAGCGCCGCCTCGCCATTTTCAGCCGCCAGCACGGTATAGCCCTGTCGTGACAGCGCCCGCTCGGCCACCGCGCGGACCATGTCCTCATCCTCGACCAGCAGGATCGTTCCCGATCCCGGGGGTCGCGACCGCGCGCAATGAAACTGGCTTGCCGGAGGGTAGTTGCGCAGCCGGCACGGCGGGGACGGCATGGACCGGCAGATAGATGGAGAATTTGCCCCCCACCCGGCGGCAATCAGCAAAGATATAGCCACCCGATTGCTTGATGATGCCATAGACGGTCGACAGGCCAAGGCCCGTCCCTTGCCCAGCTCCTTCGTCGTGAAAGGGCTCGAAAGATCTTAGGCAGGATTTCCACTGGGATACCGGTGCCGTTGTCGCTGATGATCAGCGCGGTATAGTCGGCCGCCGGCGAGGATATCGTTGCCCATGGCGCGCACATCGGCCATCGACACCGCACGCGTCTGGATGGTCAGGATGCCGCCGCCCGCCAGCTCATTCTCCGTGATCGCATCGCGCGCATTGACTGCCGGGTTGACGACCACCTGCTCCAACTGGCCCGGATCGGCACGGACCGGGCCCAGATTGCGGCCATGGCTGACGTCCAGACGGACACGCTCGCCCAGCAGGCGCTTGAGCAGGTTCGACCGCTTCGGACACGACGTCCGGCAGTTGCAGGATTTGCGGGCGCAGCGTCTGTTGGCGGGAGAAGGCGAGCAACTGCCGTGTCAGGCTGGCCCGCGCGGTTGAGTTCGTTCGGATCTGCTGGATATCGTCATAATCGCTATCGCCGGGCGAATGGCGCATGAGCATCAGGTCGCAATGCCCGATGATCGCGGTCAGAATGTTGTTGAAGTCATGCGCCACGCCGCCCGCAAAGCTGGCCGACCGCCTGCATCTTCGTCGCCTGTGCGACTTCGCGCTTCAGGCGGCTTTCCTCCAGGTAACCCGAGGCTGAGCAACACGGCAGCCTCGCCCGACCGCGCGCGCCGGCGATGGTCAGCGCGACCGGTTCCTCCGGATGATCCTTCAGCCGGACCGCCATGTCGGCGGAATGGGTCGCGCCACCGGCAAAGCGCCGGATCGCGTCGGCGACCGCCGCCTTGTCCTCACGGACGACCAGATCGCCCGGATAGAGCGGCGGCGCGGTGCCGCTCACCCGGCGGCCCGCATGAAGGCCGAGTTCATCTGAATGAAACGCCCATCGCGGTCGACCAGCGCGATGCCAAACGGCATCAGCGCGACCAGCCCCCCTCACATGGCTGCCGGGAATTGGTCCCGGCCGGGGCGACCAGTTGCGGTTTCCTCGTCGAGGAGGATGACCAACATCGGCGCCCCCCCCCTTCGACAAAGGGGACCTGAAGGATACGTAGCGCCTTGCCGGTGCCCGCCTCGCTCGCGAAATGCACCTGCCCGCTGGGGTCGTGAGCGAGGAAGCTCGTGAAGTCGCGACCCACGATCGACAGCATCTCGCCGCCCATCGCACGGGCACAGCGCGCGGTTAGCGGCACGGACCCGACCGTCGGGGGCGATCAGCGCGGTCATGATGCCTGCAGCGCCTGGCCGATCGCCACGGATACCACCGATCAGCCCTTCAACCGTCTCGGCGGGTCCTGCTCCTCGGCGATGGCAGATCGCCAGACGAGTAGATCGGCTTCGTCGCCGGCCCGCGTAACCAGCACGGAGAGTTCGGTGCCCATCACCGCAATACGATCAGCGCGGCCCAGTCCATCGCGCCACGCCGCCCGTCCCGCCTGCGCCAATGCCTCGACACTGGGCGCATCGAGCGGCACGCCCGGCGGCGTCGGCATCATCGGGAAGAGCGAGGCATAGGCGTCATTGGCGCAGACCAGCGGCCAGCGCGGTCGGTAACCGCGATCGCATCCGCGCTGGCATCCGCCA
>CAHIKZ030004417.1:0-31395 GCA_903632075.3 Acanthosepion pharaonis | reverse complement strand
CATTATTGGCCTCCATAGTTGAGTCATTTTCATTATTGCCATTTTCGGCTTCCGTAAAATATTACTATTTTTTTCTTTTTTTTTTCTTTTCACATCAGCATCAATGTTGCTAGAAGTAGTTTCCAGCGCAGGAAATTCTTCAAAGTCATCTTTGTCCGGGATCTTTTTAGTTGGATTAAACAGGTGTTTTGCGTATAGCCTTTTTTAGGCTTTTTAATATGCAAAAAGGAGGGTGGCTTTTTTTCTTTTTTATCCATTTTTAAATAATAAGAGGAGGGAGGAGTAAATACGGGTGAGGAAACGCCTTATAGGCGGAGGAGGAGAAAAAAAAATAAAAAGGAGGGTAAAATAAAGTTTGGCCTATCAGCAAGACAACAATTAAATATCAACAGACAAAAAAAAAATCAAACAGGAGGACGTGTGCAAAAATTATAACCACAAATATAAACAAGTACAAAAACCAAATATACAGACGAGAAAATGTAGACAAGGTTCACGAAAATGAAGAAAGAACAAAAATTTAAAGGACAACAGACAAGAAAGCAAACAAATTACACAATAAAACTAATAGTTATAAACGGAAAGAGAAAAACGCAATACGTAAAAAAAAAAAAAAAGTTACAATTTACAAAATGGCTGCCGCTAACGTTAAAAAGAGGAGGGACAGAAAATTAAAACAAATTAAAAACACGTAGACTTTTTTTTTTTTTTTTTTAAACGGGTAAATACAGAAATTAATTAACACGTAAAAATTAAAAAGGTCAAACGAGAAACGAAAATAAACAGAAAACTCCGAGGGTAAATGAAAAAAAACTCAAAACAGAAATAATTAATAACAAAAAGAAGTAACGGTTAAAGAATGGAAATGAAAAGGAAAAACAAAAGGTCAAAATGAGAAAGTTCGAAAAATGACAAGTTTTAAAAAAATTCGTTAGAAAATAGTAAACAATTAAATCAAAAAACTTAACTAAATTAAGGCAGTCTGAAAAGATGAAAATTAGTCCTTTGGTAGACAGCAAATATGTTCAGCACCGGTCAGAGAAAAAACAGTGTAAACGCTTAATCTCGACTATCTTCCCCCGTCTTCCGGTACCAACCCATATTTATATGGTCAGTAGTCCGCTTATGTAAATTAGGTGTATCATACACACAAAAGGGATAAATCTCATAATACAACAGCTTAATCTTTTTGTGGATGAATTTACCTTCTGATACCCACTCAGCTAGAACCCCATCGATCTCTCCTCCAACTGCTCATTTCATCTTTTTTCTTTCCTTTCCTCGTAATTTTATCTTTTCTTTCTTTCCTATCCTTCGTTTATTTTCCTTTCCTTGATGTTAGTTTTATGTTTCCTTCATTTCCTCTTTCTTTCCTTCCCTTCCTCTTTCTTTCCTTCCCTTCCTCTTTCTTTCCTTCATTTCCTCTTCCTTTCCGCTTCCTTTCCTTTCTTTCCTTCCCTTCCTCTTTCTTTCCTTCCCTTCCTCTTTCTTTCCTTCCCTTCCTTCATTTCCTCTTTCTTTCCTTCATTTCCTCTTTCTTTCCTTCATTTCCTCTTTCTTTCCTTCATTTCCTCTTTCTTTCCTTCATTTCCTCTTCCTTTCCGCTTTCTTTAAAGGAACTTTCTTTCCTTCCCTTCCTCTTTCTTTCCTTCATTTCCTCTTCCTTTCCGCTTCTTTTCCTTCCTTTCCTTCATTTCCTCTTTCTTTCCTTCACGTCCTCTTTCTTTCCTTCATGTCCTTCACTTCATCTTTCTTTCCTTCATTTCCTCTTCCTTTCCGCTTCCTTTCCTTCCTTTCCTTCATTTCCTCTTTCTTTCCTTCATTTCCTCTTTCTTTCCTTCATTTCCTCTACCTTTCCGCTTTCTTTCCTTCCCTTCCTCTTTCTTTCCTTCATTTCCTCTTCCTTTCCGCTTCCTTTCCTTTCTTTCCTTCATTTCCTCTTTCTTTCCTTCATTTCCTCTTTCTTTCCTTCATGTCCTTCAATTCATCTTTCTTTCCTTCTATGACCTTCCCCCCAAAGAACTTTCCTTCATTTCTAGAATCTTTCATAACACCTTTAACATTCTTTCCTTCACGTCCTCTTTCTTTCCTTCACGTCCTCTTTCTTTCCTTCACGTCCTCTTTCTTTCCTTCACGTCCTCTTTCTTTCCTTCATGTCCTTCATTTCATCTTCCTTTCCTTCATGTCCTTCACTTCATCTTTCCTTCATTTTATCTTTCTTTCCTTCCTTGCCTTCACTTATTCATTTCATCTTTCCTTCATTCTTTCCTTTATATCTCCTTCCTTTCTTTCGTTCGTCTGGCCATGAACAGCGAAACGAGAACCGTCTACCTCCTTCGTTTCTTCTTTCCTTCCTTCTATCTCTCCTTCCTTCCATCCTATATCTCTCCTTCCTTCATTCATTCATTTCATTTCTTTCGTTCGTTTGACCATGGACAGCGAAACGAGAACAATCTACCCTCCGCAGATTAAATAATGGATTCTGTTCAAAATGCCCACCTACCAGAACGTTACCCGGATCGGTACAAACATGAAGAAGACCGTAAAGCTCAACGGCCGCCATTGTGATGTTAACAACAAAGATAACATAAGCGCGCATGTAAATAATGGTAGTCCATCATTCCAGGAATTGAGACAGAAACTCGTTCAACAGAATTGCTGTCTTTGTATTATCATTGATTCCAGTTTTGAGAGAATTCTCTTTAAAACAAGATTCATTCCTTTGAAAGACAGCAAATGCCACTGAGAACGTTAATGCAGTTTAAGGTTAACTTTGTTTCCTCTCCTTTATTTAGTATGCACCACGATTAACCGGTCATGTGACCCTTAACAGCCAATCCGTGACGTGCTAGACAACGGACAATTATGGGGAGAGACGTTGCGAAGGAAAGATGCTAACATGGTACCAAAAAAAAAAAAAAAAGACAAAGGAAAGAAAAAGACAATTTTGCAAGATTTGTAAAAACAGACTTGCATAACATTGTGTGATAAACGCTTGGGCGATCATGTTTCGATTCATGATGGACTTGGTAGAATAATTCCCGGAGTAGGCTGCCGTTACTTTTTACAGTAGACCAATTGTGAACCAAGGCTATTAGGACCCAATCTATCCTATTTAACCCATCGCATGGGGTAGAAGAGGTATTCATAAAAAGAAAGGGTATTTGTGCGTAAGCGAATAAACGAACCTTACTAAATTCGAACTCGGTTTTCCAATTTTTCATTTCGAAAATTGTCAGAAAAGTTCCCGTTCTAAGAGAACAGCTTTGGTATTCCAAGTGGTTACCATATCTAGGTATTGACCAGGCTCAACGTTGCCTAACTTCGGTGATCAGAAGAAAAAAAAAAGAACGTGATAATTGTCTTAAACTAATATTCGCTAAGCTTTTCTTTTTGAAGGGGTCGGAGAAAATATGTAATACATTTATGTAAATGTTCTCTTTGTACAAAATAAATGTTTTATTTACGCAAGTACCTTAAGTCTATTGAAAAAAAAGCTTTTGGTTCAAATTATTCATATCTGACCAAGAGACCCAGGTTCGAATCTCACCATGGTCGATTTGTTCAGGTCTGATAACTTTATCGGATAAAGATGGGTCGATCAAAAATAACACAAAAAAAAAATGAACGTGAATAAAAAAAAAACACTGAAAAATATAATTGCCGTTGATAGCTGTGCTATATTCATAAGACAAAAGTCATTTGTGTGAAGGTTTGAGCGTGCTGTTTTTTTTTCTAAAGAAAGATCACTCCATTTAAAATCGCTCTTTTTTTTTTTGACTATGTTTTAAGGCTCTTATCAACAAAAAGTTTGAGTATAAACCACGACTCGTGTTGAATATATTTATCCTGGCAAGCGTCTGCAAAAATAATAAAACCGCTCAAGTTTATGTGTAATAACAAGTAACGAAAAACAGCTATAAAAAAAAAAAATTTTTAATTTAAATTTAGTTGGACCTTATTTTTGTTACATTTTCATCCGCTAAATACGTAATTGTCAGGGATTTTGAAAAAGTAGATGACATTTCCTGCTCGACCAAAAAAAAAAAAAAAAAAATTTTAAAACTCATGCGATTTCACAAACATTTCGATGACCATCAACCAGAAATATCCACCTCTTCATAAATTCCCAATGAAACCATACAGTAATGGAAATTTAGAACCTTAAACCTTACATCGCTTGTCTGCCTCTTAAACTGAACTAGCATGTGGTGTTGACACCAATTAAATTAATTAGGAGGTGGATCTTTTCTCTGTCTAAAAAATCTTTCTTAATGTCTATAAAACATTTCAAAGCTTTACTTCCTGTGACTTTTTTCTTATGAGACAGTAAGTTCTATATAAATTCATTTTGTTAAATTTTAAAACCGATAGCTGAGCAATTTGACTCATCTTTCATGTACCATATCTCTTCAGGGCGTGTGCGATCATGGCTCTCCATATCTTCCTTTTGTAGCTTTTCTTTCTGTTTTTACCTATCTCTCACCTTTCCTATTCCGTCATCCAACAGACTTGTTAGGTAACTTATTTATTTCTTGCTTCTCTCTTCCTTCCATATGTCATGTGAGTGTCAAATTTTCCAAAATCGGTCCTCAGATATCCTGCAAATTTTACCTTTATTTTTCCGATTCTAAAATATAAGTCCTGTTTGTGTCCATTTTCATTGAAACCTTACTGATATGCTTTTATGAATAATATTCTCAGCATCTATAATGTGCCTAATGCTTTTTTTTCTTTCTACTGTATTCCTTCATAGCATCTAAAATTATGGCTTTCTCAACTTCTATCCTTTGTAGCTCTTTTAACGGTTTTACAATATCTCGCCATCCATTTCACAAACTTAGCTAAATTATTTGGATGTTTTTCCTTTCCATCATGCTTTAACAATAACTTGAATGTCAAATTCTCCACCTTCTGTCCTCAATGCAGTTCCTAGAAATTTCTGTTGTTCTGTTTCTGATTCTAAAATGTGTTCCTATTTTCTTTAAAACTTCTTCATTGGTCACATACTCCGTCAATGGCATTCTCAGCATCCTTCTGTAGAACAACATCTCTTGTTGCTTCGTGTTTTCTCTTTATCTGTGAGGAAATTGCACAGGTACCCAACGGAAGAGGCACTATAGGTAGTGCGGGAGAGACTGACCTCGGACACATCCCTAGGAAAACGGACCAGTATACCAACAGATAACCTGATGAAGTTACCGACTTTCTGTATACAATGGAATGGCTTTTATCATGTGTATGTCGATTCGGACACTTTATTTAATGTACGGAGTAGATTGTTCTTGTTCCATTCAGTACTGCTCAGTTATTGCTCACTGTATTTCCACTGAATTCAAGTACACACTGCCCGACCCAGGGATTGAATGCACAATTACTACACAATTTACATTATTCGGACTATTGCCCTCATCTTTGTCTTCATATTTATTACTACGTTTCGGCCGTTGTACGCTCCGGCCTTCTTGAGGTGGTTGGAATGTCGAACTGAACCCTTTATTTCGCTCACTGGGGTAGACTGTTCTAGTTCCACGTGCCATGTTGTAATGGATGTCTGTTATCGGTTATCTCCTGTTAGATCCAGTGACAGGATCCAAAGAATGTGAGTTCAATACCCGGTTAAGGAAGTGGAGAACTTGGAGAGGGGAATCATCAGAAGAAAACCGATAACTGACATCCATCAAAACATGGCACATGGAACTAGGACAGTCTACCCAGTGAGCGAAATAAAGGATTCAGTTCGACTTTCCAACCACCTGAAGAAGGCCGGGGCGTAAACGGCCGAAACGTTGTAATAAATATGGCGACAAAGAAGAGGACAACAGTCTGAATAATGTAAAGTGTACATAATACCTCATCTCAGAAATATAGACAAATACATAATTACTAGTCTCCAATTTCATGAACCACTAGGCCATCGACTCGTAGGACTAAATAAAGGATTCAGGTTGAAATGCACCTGCTGAAAGCCGAAGGGTAAACGACCGAAATGTTTTGATAACAACAACAAATATGTGGATAACAGTCCACATATCAATAATGGATTTTTATTGTTGAATAGCCACTGGTTAACCTACCTGTTTGTATGCCTGGTTTTCAGCTAGCATATTTATTAGTATGTTTCAATGTACTTTGGTAATAATGTGTATCTGTTCAGTAATGAGCTAACAGGGAAAAAGTTTTATAAGGTTTTTCTTTTTTATCCAATAATGCTACTATTCCCATAGTAGAATTTTTAGGTACTTTTCTCTCCTTTATGGGGAAAAAGCTATTTAATTTATGCAGAACTCGTCTGCATCATTCAAAAGGTCTGTTACTATGCCATCTATGGTTATCTTTTGGGGTGGTTTTATTACCACACAAACTTCTGCTGAAGTGGCTGCTGCTAGAATTTTTTTTTATTTTCGAAGTATTTAGATTTTTATAATACATTTTCATTATTTTTCATATCGTTGTATTTTGTAACTTTGCATTTTGTCTTTCAATGCAAGTAATTAGTTTATTCGTGTGGTCTGTAGATCGACCCTATCAAGTTCATCGTATGCATACGTACATACATAACGAAAAATCACAGATTGCGATCAGTTCAAAATAATAAGATATATGTTGTGAATGCGCGTCAGTACAGACGCAAACGACTGAATCGAGTCGGACGTCTGTCAAAACCAGTTACATCCGGGTTTTCCACGCTAGCAGCAGAACAGCATGGCATGTCCAGGTACAAACTTCTCTGCAACTTGTCCAAATCTGGGCTTCTGTCAACTGTCTTCTGTCAACAAAAGCGATAGGAGAACCAGCAGTTGGTGAGACTCGGTGTCTTGTGAAGTCGATCCTTTGGACATTTTGCTCCTAAAATTTCGTGCCGCCCGCCGTGCTGTAATTTCTGAGGCAGTTTTTTTTTTTGTTTTGTTTTTTATCTCCCGTCTTTTCCTCTTCTCTTTCTGATAACTCGTAGTTGTTTGGGGTGCAATCGATTGGGTATACCTTCAGCCTTAACAACACTCTTGCCGTATTTTACAACAATGTATTGGTAACTTTAAAGTGTTAATGCTCTTGATATATAAAATTTATATATCGTTATCCGACAGAATAACAATATAGATGTAGTAATTTTATTTAGATACCATTATTTGGCAATGTTCCTCTTAGATTATAACATTTATTACAAATAGTATTTAAAAAATAGCTCAAACAAATCACGAGCCGTCCTGGAAAAGACGATAAACTATAATCGCGTCCTGGGTAAGACGATAAACTACATCCAACAGCAATGCTTCTGGTCGGGAGGTTTTGAGGAGCGTAGAACTACTTCTTAATTGCTGGTGTTCCCAGATCCACCTTGACCCGATGAGTTAGGGTCTCACCTATGGTAAAATACTTAACCCCCGAAATGGGATCAAAGCACTAAATGTAAAAATCGGTTTTAACACCAGCAATGAATTTTGGAGGAAAAAAAAATTATTACCAGCAATATATTTTTGGAAAAAAAAAATATTAGCCGTAATACATTTTTTTAAAAAAACAAACAAAAAAAAAACATTGCCAATTATAAAAATCTTGTCGGTATTAAATAACCCACTCAAGTGTTGATATGCCGTAAAAGAAAACAGACCAAACCAAATCACGAGATAATGTCTGCTACAAAATTTTAAATTGTATTGTAATAACAAGACAATAAGAGCTGTAATAGTTTCATTTGTATCAAAAGATAATCCAAATTCGGGCGAGGAATCCGATAATCGCTTAAGGCATGAAACTGCCAGTTACCATGAAGTGTTGATTTCGCTGCCCATACTGTGTTTATATATACTTTATACCCAATATGGACAAAAATTTTTCGACATGAATATAAATGCTAAACTCTATCGAGCCGGAAAATTACGTTCAAACATGATACACTGTCGACTGTCGGTGCTGACCTCAGTGTCCACTTTTATGTTTACATCTATCCCGTATATTTAACACTTTCAACCATAAATATACCATAAAATAAAACTTTATTTTTATCATACACCGTAATTCCCCATGTATAATGCGCCTTCATCTATAATACGCACCTCTAAAATTGTGCTGAAAGTGTGGGAAAATGCTTCTATTCATGCATAATATGCACCGCTTGTTTGGTAATCAGACCCTATAAAATTTATCACTCCAATTTCATTAAGATCGGCGTTCCCTACTCTTATTAAAAAAAAATGGTTTTAAACATAGAATAATATTATTCTAATTTAGTTTTATGATAATTCTTATTTTATTTTACGACAATTTTTTAAAGAGTTTTGTAGCTGTGCATAATACGCATCTCTGATATTGCTTATATTTTTTAGAAAAAATGCGTATTATACATGGGGAATTACGGTACACACACACACACACACACATATATATAGTGTGTATTGGGGCAGCAGATCATTATTTAAACATATTGTATTAAATATAACAGACAATGAATATCTATTATGTTTGATCATGAGCTGTTCTAAACTTCGAATATATTTGCTTTAATTTTTTAAGTGAAAATAAAACAAAAACTCTTCAACATTTGGATATTTTTTTATTATGCTGTTTCTTGATCTAAGCTTTCAGCTCACATGAGCCATCATCAGAGTTATTGTATGGACATTTCAACAAAGATATTCACCATCAAAGATGATATTCTTATTAACATAGAAGATTGCTATGCAACGATAATGGTTGCAGAATAGCAGATGCAGGTCGTAAATTCAAAATGCGGTTCTATGATGTCATACCAGATGAAAGACTGAAATATTAACAACAGAACCATATGTCTAGATGCAATGTAATGTGTTGTGACTAGTTTGAAATGTAATTTTGTTGAGTCTAGGTTGCTTTTGTTTTAATGTAGATGGCCTCCAATATCTGAAGGTTCTTTTTACTGTGTGTATGTGTGAGTATTGTTGTGTTATCAACTAAGATCTGTCTAAAAAAATGTAATAAAAAATAATAAAATAATAATTTATTTCAGACAGACAACAGTCTCATCAGACCAGAGTTATAAAATGGTTTAAATCATCCAGACAATTTATTAAAAAATACAAGGGGAAATGAATGAAAGATTTGATTGATTAGAAAAATTTTTTTTTGGTGACGGAGAAGAAAAAAAAAAGAGCTGTCAACCGAACAAAGCAGGACTAGTACAGGAAAATACAAAGTTACAGCCAGTGAAATACATTAAAATAAATCAAATTTATATTGTCATCATCATCTAATTCTAAAAAAAATTATCATATATATATATATATATATATATATATATATATATATATATATATTGGATTTTTATAGACAGTACTGTTTCACTGTATTACAGCTTCTCAGTGTGACTAGATGTCTGAAAGCCTCAAGCCAGCATTGAAACACAAAACGATTTGTTGTCAGTCAGTCAAGCTACCCCTAAGCTTTTCAGCACTTGGCAGAGAGAAACTGCAAATTCTAGCATAATGTTTTTATGAATGTAAACAGAGTCTAGTCAGCCAGAGGGCTCATATTCATTTTACTAAAGAGCTTTGTGTTTTAGCATAGGCAGCTGCTGTTTGTAGAATATATGCAGAAAATAGCTTTTCGGAAAATTTCACTCAAATATAAAAAATCGGTATTCTCATTCTGAAAGTGTCAAGTTTAACCACTAATATATTTAAATACCAATGTATTTATGAACAAAGAACTTTTACAGATTTTCTAAGGATTCAGAATATATATATATATATATATATATATGATGTGATTTAGATTCAATTTTGAGGAAGATGTTAACAAAATTCATGACTATATATTTCTGACCAAAATTTCTTTTTATACCAATCATGAATGAATAAAAAGAAAACATTCAGTAAAAGTGGCTACCTAAAAAATAAAAAACCAATAAAAAATGAGGAATTTATTGAATGATTTAGTGACATGAAAAAGAATTCCTGACTAGGAACTTTTGACAAGAATTGATTTCTATATCGTCTTATCAGAAAGGCCATCATCATAGCACTCATCAGAAAATGATTTTTCTCAACTGTTATTTTCTGGCATCAAAAAAGCATGAATTAAGATGGAAAATACAGATTGAAAATATTTAAAAGTATCTTTTAATAACCATTTCAAAAAGATCATTTTTTGAATTGGTTTTGTGACCTGAAATCTGAAGATGCATTAGGATGGCCAAAGATGCATTCCAAAAGCTAAGTAATGTATTAAGAGCAAGAAAAATTTATTAGAAACAAAAAAAAAAGTTTCTGTTACGTGATATCTGTCCTCCTTAGGGCAGTGAATGGTAGATAATCTCCTGTTATAAAGAAGAAACTTAAAGCAACATAAATATAGTTCTATAGAATGATGCTGAGGATACCATGGACCAAACATGTGAGCAACAAATAAAGTTTTAGAGAGAATGAAAAACAAAATGGAAACCTATACTCAACATCAGAAAGAGGCAGTTGATATTTCTGGGGCAAGTTAAAAATGAGAAAAAGAGCTTGGAAAATTTGATACTCACAGGACAGATTAAGAGGAAGAGGAAGAGAGGAATGGATCATGTAACATACTTGATGGTAGAACAGGGTTTGGGAGAAAAAAGCAAAATTATAAAACTTATTAAGAGCTACAAGGACAGGAAGATGTGGAAGGCCATGATCACCTACATCCTGAAAAACACGACATGGCACATGAAAGAAGAAGAAGGCAAATTAAGTTATCATGGCATGAAGTCAAAAATTGTTTTCTGATAGAAAACTGTAGGAATAATTGATTTATGTTTTAAGGGTCTTGGAGGCCAGGTGACAGCCCATTGGTTAGGATAATCAGTTAAAATGTTGACATGCAATAACCATTACAGTTTGTCAGATGGCAGAATATCATCTGTTCTAAATAGATAAATAAATAAATAAGACATATACCAGGGCTATACCATGTTGTTTCTTGGGGACATAACACGTAAAAAAATTTTCTGTTTATGATCAAGAAAATGGACTAACCTTTTAATGTTGGATCAGAAGAGATGAGAAAATCTTTAATAAAAACTTTGCCAAGACTAAAAGCTAGAAGATAAAATCTTGTTGTAGAAGCTTGAATATTTAAAATACAAAACGTTCTGCAATTTCATTTTTTCAGAAAAAAATCAGATGATTTATATATGGAAAAGAAATTACAAATGTTAAACGAAACTTTTGGCAACAAAAATTCTTTTATTCAATACAAAATACTAAATGCTTGCTGTCATCCACGGCTGGATTATCTTTTAAGAAAAAATAGCACATAGGACAATTTCAAATTGTTATATGACATTGTTGGTAATTGTCTAAAAGAAATAAGTCAAATATGATTTTTTTGAGTCTCGTCCCATTACAAATGAGAAATGACTGACCCACAATGCATCTTTTTATTGCAATTCTGATTGGTTAATATTAAAACTGGGCTAATGAGATAATGAGGTTTGTATTTATGGTATACATCACACCTTCCCTTTTGAATAAGTTAAATTGCTAATTAACTTTATAGGATTTAATTTTTTCTTCACAATCCCAGCCAAGTCAACTGCCCTTTATGTTCATTTGGCTTTATTCTGGACAGAAGCTTATGTCATTCAGTAACGTGCTGATTTTTTGATTGAACCACGACTAATTCTGGTTCACACTTCCACCTAGAATCTGGTTGTAACTTATTTGACAGGGCTGTTCAGCTGCAATTGGTTTTTCAGGCTGGGTTCCCAGGGCATTGGTGTTGTTTTTAGGTTTAATAATTGATGATCAGCTTTTCTTGATTGTCATATGTAAATTGATTCCTTCTATATCAATTTCCAGCTGGTATATCCACAATGTACAAAATCAGTTGATGTCTTTTTATGCAAAATTTACCAACAATCCATGCTAGCAAAAAAGTCTTTAAGTGCTTAAAACTCAATCCATCTTAATCTGGCCCTGCTTGAAACTAAAAAAAAAACAATGGCAATGATTTTGTCACATTCTGTGGTAAAACCAAAAAACAAGGTTATTTTATGTTGTGTCCCATCAGGATATAGGTGATCATGGCTTCCACAATTTCCTGAACTTTGCAGCTCTTAATGAATTTGGTCTTTTGTTCCCCCATCCTAAACACTATTCTACCATCTATTTGCTCAATGCTGTTTTTTTCCTCTCTTCTCTCTCGCCTTCAATATGTCCTGTAAGTATCAAATTTCCCAAGCCCTTTTCCTCATTATATACCCTAAAAATATCAACTGCCTCTTCCTGTTGTTAAATATAAATTTCCTCTTTGTTTCCATTTTCTCTAAAACTTCATCCTTGCTCACATGTTTGATCCATGGTATTCTCAGCATCCTTATGTAGAACTACATTTCAAATCTCTTATTCATCTTAGAGAAGATTGTCCACCATTCACTGCAATATAGGAGGACGCGACAGTTCAGTAATCTTTTTTTTTTTTTTGAAATTATTCTTTTTTCTTAGTATTTTGCTTAGCTTTTCAAAGACATCTTTCACTATCTCAATGCACTATTGGATTTCAAAGTCTAAAACACTTTCCAGTTATTTAAATTGTACTTGTTTGATTTTGGTATCTCCAATTTGAAATTTGCATGTTGGACTTCACTTTGCTGACAACCATGAATTCCATCTTCTTACAATTGATGTTTAGTCCTTTCTTCTCACTTTCCTTCACTAACTTGTAGGAGTTCTTGTAGTTTTCTTTTTCAATGTCTGTTATCAATACTGTGTCATCTGCATATCTAATGTTGTTAAGATTGTGGCCACCAATAATGAACCCTGGTAGGACTTCTAATTCTCTCAAAATCAGTTTCCTGTATAAATTGAATAAATCTGGTGAAAAGATACATCCTTACAATAACAAAATGAATTTTTTATAAAAAAAACAGATTACTGTTGAAAATAGACCAAAATACAAAAGTAAATTTACAATCACTTACAGAAGAGTGTTAAAGACTAATGAATAGTAAAGAAAACAAAAAAAACTTCTTTTCATCCAAGCACTCCATTAAAACTTTTTACTCTATTCAAAACAAAAAAAAGTACATAATACAATATGACACCAATGAATAATTGATCATTTAGCTTGTAGATTTAATGGAAATTTTCAGAAACAACAGAAACTTGACATCAACAGTTTAGGAGATTCAAAAATTCAGCTCATGCACTTTTTTGGCATTTAAATAAAAAAATAATAAACAAAACACTGACACCACAACCAACTTATTAACATTATTTTTACCTTTTTTTTTTTATTTTTTCTTAGCAACAATTTACTAACATGAAATGCTTTAATTTAAATGATCCCATTTGAGCAAATCAAAATGATAAAAATGAAGATAATTAAAGTTCTGTTGTGACAATAATGAAATCATTATCTTCAATTTAATGTTTGCAAATTAAGAAAATTTAAGTTAATTTAAAATTCCTTGATTTGTCTTCCTTGACATCGTTTCTTTCCACCTGCTTTTCCTGGAGTTATTTCCATCAGATTGTTCATTCATGATGCACATTTAGTCGTCTCAGATTCATTTCTTTAAATAACAAAGGTCGATTGGTATGACCTTGATTTACCATTGGATGCCGATTAATTGTCATATAAAATTATAATCAGGCTCTTGCCCCAGATAAATAATGGACCATACCATGTATAATCATGCTATTAACAATCAAATAGAAAATCAAGCATCCTCTACCAAGTGTTTCAAGAAATGGGACTCAAGATAAATCTTTCCAAAATGGAAACTATGATCTGGAATTGGAATGAAAGCAGTGATGGCACCTACCCAGAATCCATAATGAAAAAGGAAGACATGCTCTACCAAGTGCTACAAGAAACAGGAATCAAGATCAACATTTCCAAAAGAGAAACTACGATCTGGAATTGGAAAGCAGTGATGGTACCTACCCTGAACCCATCATAGGAATTCATGATGTGGAATTCAAATAACTCGGAATATGGACAATCTGTAACAGATTTCCAAAAGAAATAAGAATTTTTAAAATCCCTTAAAAATGTTTTCTGTGTGGGTATGTAAGGACAACTTTCAATGGTTTCAAACTGACAGATTAAACAATCTTTTTGAAATGCATTGTTGCTATCAAAATGAATTCCTCCAACTACTGGTAAAAGGAAGAGAGAAAACTATTACTTGAACTATTGTCCCCGTATTTTTGTCTGCCATATTTATTACAACGTTTCGGCCGTTGTACGCTCCGGCCTTCTTTAGGTGGTTGGAATGTTGAGCTGAACCCTCTATTTCACTGGGGTAGACTGTTCTAGTTCCACGTGCCACGTTTAATGGATGTCAGTCATCAGTTATCTCCTGTTAATTCCCCTCACTAAGTTCTCCACCGCCTTAAGCAGGTATTGAACTCTCACTCTTTGGGTCCTGTCACGGGATCTAACTAACGCGTTTACCCACTGTGCCATGTGCCCTTGGCCGAAACGTTGTAATAAATATGGCGACAAAGATGAGGACAGTAGTCCGAATAATATAAACAGTGTACATAATACCTCATCTCATATATATAGACAGATATAGAAAACTGTTTATTTAATATATGTAAACATCTGGTTGGTGTAAAAATAGCCCATCAGGGTTGAGACGTCATTAAATAAAATCTAAACAAATCCAACCTTTAGGTTTTATGAAGATTCATTACACTCTGTAGACTAGCGCTATAGAATAACAACCGATGTTTACCAAATAACAAAAGCCATAACACTTGATCACTTTCAACAATAACAAAGATAGGTATCGCATTTAACTGGAAAAAAAAATGAAGACAAGACGATAACTTTCATCATGACCAAAAACTCCCAAGAATACAACAAAGAGCGCTAACTTGAGAACATTAATTTTCTGTTTCATGAAAATTGGATTCCATACATTTCACGTAAATAGTAACATTAACTGTTCGGTTAATGAATTGTGAATGCTTCCTGTATGGAAACGGCTACTTTCATTATTAAAAAAAATGGAGATATCGATGTCTAGCAATCTCTGTTCATTAAAGAATATGAATTGCACATTGATTGGTTAAATAACACGTTAACCCTATAGGATAGAGTTGTAGTTGTATTTCCAACACACGAATTTGGTATTTTACCTATCATAGTTTGTGAGATATAATGAATATACACTTGAAGAATGGCTATGAATAAAGGTCGATATGAGGTGGGTAAAACCCAGCAGGCTGAAAGACAAGAAACTCGCCGAAATATAGATTGGCACTAAGACAATCAAGTTAGGCGCATTATAATGATGGATGGTATCAGTTAAATAGACTGGTGTCCACTCTTAAAAAGTAGGGGATATTTTTGCCGATGATTAGCATTCATTAGACATTCCTCAAGTCATCTCATTTTAATGAGACTCGAAAAATAATATTATCGCAGGATTAAAAAAAAAAAAGTTTCCTGTTCATAGTATCAATTAAGTGTAAAATAGGCCCTTGAACTTTTAACAGAATTATTGGGATTAGTTTTTTTTTTTTTTTTTTTTTTTTTTTTTTTTTTTTGGATGAGAACAGGCGTTTAAAGTTTCTTGTTTATTTTTTTTTGTTTTGTTTTCCTTTTCGTTTCTGCTTTCGTTTTTGCTTTATGCCTTTTCTTTTTCTTTTCTTTGTTTTTTCTTTTCTTTGTTTTTTCTTTTCTTTGTTTTTTCTTTTCTTTGTTTTTTCTTTTTTCTCTCTTTTTCTTTTCCTTTTCTCTTTTTCTTTTCCTTTTCTCTTTTTCTTTTTTTCTTTTTCTTTATTGTTTTTTCTTTTTTTCTCTCTTTTTCTTTTTTCTTTTTCTTTGTTTTTCTCTTTTCTCTTCTTTTTCTTTTTTCTTTTTCTATTTTCTTTTTCTATTTTTCTTTTCTCATTTTTCTTCTCTTTTCTATTTTTCTTTTCTATTTTTCGTTTCTATTTTTCTTTTTTCTCTTTTTCTTTTCCCTTTTTCTTTTCCCTTTTTCTTTTCCCTTTTCCTTTTCTCTTTTTCCTTTTCTCTTTTTCTTTTCTCTTTTTCTTTTCTCTTTTCTCTTCTTTTATTTTTCTTTTTTCTTTTCCCTTTTTCTTTTCTCTTTTCCCTTTTTCTTTTCTTTTTTCTTTTTCTTTTCTCTTTTCTTTCTTTTTCTTTTTTCTATTTCTTTTCTCTATTTCTATTCTCTTTTTCTTTTTTCTTTTTCTTTTCTCTTCTTTTCTCTTTTTCTTTTTGTTTTCTCTTTTTCTTTTTTCTTTTCTCTTTTTCTTTTTTCTTTTTTCTTTCTTTTTCTCTTCTCTTTTCCTTTTCTCTTTCTTTTTCATTTCTCTTTTTCTTTTCTTTTTTCTTTTTCTGTTCTCTTTTCTCTTTTTTTTCGTCTTTTCTCTTTTTTTTTTTCTCTTTTTCTCTTTTCTTTTTTTCCTATTTTCTTTTCTTTTCTCTTTTTCGTTTTCTCCTCTTTTTCTTTTTTTTCGCTTTATTTTAACTTTTTTCTTTTCTCTTTTTCTTCTTTTTCTATTCTCTCTTTTCCTTTTCCTTTTCTCTTTTCTCCTTTTTCTTTTCTCTTTTTCTTTTCTGTTCTTCTCTTTTTCTTTTTTCTTTTCTCTCATTCTTCCGTTTCTCTTTTTTCTTCTTTATGAAGATATAAATGAGCTAAGCATATTTTAAAACATTACATTTGTAAAAACTCCTAGGTCTTAAAATGTCTGGAATCGATTCTACACTGTTCCGTTATTATTAAACAGGACCTTATATATAAAAAAAATTAATTTTGGATTCTAACTCCCTGACTGAGATATGAATGTCATAAATTCTTTTTGGTTTTCAGCCATTCTCCTTAACCTAGCACTTGACATTGTATGTCAGTTGACTGGATCATTGTCAGGTTAGGTTTTCTCTATTCAAAGCAATACTAATGGAATCAGTAATCATTCTTCTCTTTGCCAATTTTCTCGAGAGAGATTCTTTGAATAAATGCCTCATTAGCTCCCAGTCACTTGAGGAATGAAACCAACTTCATTCTCTCCTTTATGTGTACCCCTTCCCCCCCCACAACTTTACATTGAAACGGACCCCACCGTTTCTTTCACTTCATTCCACATTTCTAACCAAACTTTCTTTTCTCCTCTTTATTTGTTCCTTTTCCATTGTTTCACTCTCTTTTTGCTTAACTCTTCTTCAGATCCAAAAATGGCAAGGTGAAAATAGAACTTTTCTTTTTTTTTTTCTTTGCCAGATTTCCTACCATTTTAACCCTATTCCAAGATGTTCATTCGCTTTGACAAAGTTATAAAAAAAAATGGGCGTCTAATGTTCATGTTTGTTTTTCATTCACAAAATACCTCCACCCACATTTTAACATTACAGCATCTGTCATATCTTCAGACTTCCATCTCCCCCACAAATGCACATCGCTGTCACTCTCTCATTCCGCCCGTCTGGGTCTCTCTCTCTCTCTCTCTCTCTCTCTCTCGTCCTTCCCATCTTTTCTCTCTCGTCCTTCCCATCTTTTCTCTCTCGTCCTTTCCATCTTTTCTCTCTCATCCTTCTCATTTGGGTCTCTCTCTCTCTCTCTCTCGTCCTTCTCATCTGGTTCGCGCTCTCTCACCCCCCCATCTGGCTCGCTCTCACTCTCTCGTTCTTCCCATCTGTCACTCTCTCTCGTTCTTCCCATCTGTCACTCTCTCTCGTTCTTCCCATCTGTCACTCTCTCTCGTTCTTCCCATCTGTCACTCTCTCTCGTTCTTCCCATCTGGCTCTCTCTCTCGCCCTTCCCATCTGGCTCTCTCTATCATCCACTCTCATCTTCCCCATCTGTGCCTGTGTGCGTATGTGTGTATCTAGGTCTCTCTCTTATCCAACCCCATCCGAGTCTTTCTTCTCGTCCTTCCCAACTGGGTATGTCTGTCTCTGTCCATCTCACTCTTCTCCTCCTAATCTGGATCTGTTTGTCTCTGTCCCTCTATCTCTCTCGTCCTCTCCATCTGGGTCTGTGTGTGTATGTGTTGTCTCTCGTCCTCCACATCTTGGTGTCTCTCTATTTCTCTCTCACTCACACTCTCGTCTTCTGCATCTGGGATTGTCCGTCGTCTCTCTCTCTCTCTCTGGGTCTCTCTCTCTCTCTCTGGGTCTCTCTCTCTCTCTCTCTGGGCCTCTCTCTCTCTCTCTCTCTCTCTCCCGTATCTTCCTCTCTTCTCTTTCTACCTCCTTCCCTCTCTAATTGTTACTATTCTCGCGCAATCAAAATTACCCCCTTTATTCATTCTTTTTTCTCTCTCTCACTCGAGGATTTATTTATTTTATTTATTTTTTTTTTTTTGTCTGCATCTCCATTGGCAAATGCACACCCAAGAAGCAAAAATCAGATTTACTTTGTTTTCTCATCTCCAAGACAAAAGAGTTCCATGCCAAGAGACTTGGAGTTGTTATTTTTAACAAGTTCTTAAAATTCTCCCTTTTCTCACCCTGTAATTCTTTTAATTTCATACTTCCACCATTTTGTGTTCCTTTTTCTTTTTTTCTTTTTTTGACTTCATGACTTTTCAAGGAATACCGCTTTCTCAGTTTTCTTTTCATGTTCATTCTTTATAAAAATCTTTTCACTGCTCCTTGAGAAATTTTCTCAACAGACACTTAGCGTTCCTTCCTTACCGACTTGATTTTTCAATCTTGTACAAAATATCATTCGACTAAGATCTTTTTTAAAAAAAAAAAAAAAACAAAAACAAAAAAAAGAAGGGTTCCGTTAAATAATTGGGTAGGAGTTATAAGGAGGAGAGGCCGCTGAGAGAATTTAATCATTTTTCCATTTTCCTTACCACAATATCTCTTAATATTATTGTTGAATCATTATTTTAAACATTTTTTCATCAAGCTGTGTTTAACGGCTATGAAAGAGGAAAAAATTACAATTGATTATTACATTTGAAAAATCTTTCATTGTTTCATATTACTTGTATTAAGGATTTTGCTCCTGAAAAATCCAAGAATACCATCGACAGTTTTATTCACTGGTTTTGAAAAGAATTAATAAATGTAACGCTTTCGTTTCTTTTGTTATCTTTCATTTTCCTTTGGAAAACATTTTAACAAATTCCGATAAACTGATACACCGATTAACAAAATCTTCCCCTTTTTATTTTCGTTCTGAGAAAAACATAAGTTTTATGTAGATCAGGTATGTGAATTATTGAAATACATATACTTACTTAAAATGTAGTCTGAATACAGACACAGAATTAAACCTTTAGCCAAGATGTAATTTAATAAAAAACGAACACATTAATTTACGTTCCGAAAATGGTGTTTGATGATGATTTTTACACCAATACGGCGATAAACAAATTTAATGTTCCATAAAATTCATTGTATTCTTTTGGTTACTACGTATTTTTTTTCTCTGTCCTTTGCCGACTTTACCTCTACTCTGCACAGACCATTGTCGTCTTTACCTCTACTCTGCACAGCCCATTGCCGTCTTTACCTCTGCTCTTCTCTGCCCATTGCCGTCTTTACCGCTACTCTGCCCTGCATTTTTTCATCTTTGCTCTGCCCTTTGTCGTCTTCACTCTGCTCTACCCTGCCCTTTGTCGTCTTCACTCTGCTCTGCCCTGCCCTTTGTCGTCTTCACTCTGCTCTGCCCTTTGTCGTCTTCACTCTGCTCTCTCCTTTGCCGTCTTTAGCTCTGATCTGCAATTTGACGTCTTTACCTCTGCTGTGCCCATTGCCGTCTTTACCTCTGCTCTCTCCTTTGCCGTCTTTACCTCTGCTCTCTCCTTTGCCGTCTTTACCTCTGCTCTGCCCATTGCCGTCTTTACCTCTGCTCTGCCCATTGCCGTCTTTACCTCTGCTCTGCAGGTTGACGTGTTTAACTCTGGTCTGCCCTTTGCCATCTTTACCTCTGCCCATTGCCGTCTTTACCTCAAGCTCTGCTCTTTGCCGTCTGTACCTCTGCTCAGATCTGCCCATTGCCGTCTGTACCTCTGCTCAGATCTGCCCATTGCCGTCTGTACCTCTGCTCAGATCTGCCCATTGCCGTCTGTACCTCTGCTCAGATCTGCCCATTGCCGTCTGTACCTCTGCTCAGATCTGCCCATTGCCGTCTGTACCTCTGCTCTTCTCTACTCATTTCAGTCTTTACCTCTGCTCTTCTCTACTCATTTCAGTCTTTACCTCTACCCATTGTCCTCTGCCCTGCCAATTGAGGTCTTTAACTCTCCTCTGCTATCCCCTTTGCTTTCTTTACATCTACTCTTCGCTTTCCCGTCTTAACCGCTGCTCTGCCCAATGCCATCTTTACCTCTGCTCTGATCTGCGTTTTTCCGTCTTTACCACTGCCCTGCGCTTTGCCGTCATTACATCTGCTTTCCCCATTACCGTCTTTACCTCTGCACCGCCCGTTGACGTGTTTAAATCTGCTCTGCCATTGCCGTCTTTACTCTGCTCTGCTTATTGCAGTCTTTACCTTTGCACTGTCCTTTGCCGTCTTTAACTGTAATCTGCCCATTGCCGTCTTTACCTCAGCTCTGCTCTTTGCCGTCTTCTCCTCTGCCCATTGCCGTCTTTAACTCTGCCTTGCTCTGCCTATTGCTGTCTTTACCTTGTGGAACCGTGCAGGGTTTCCACTTACTTTTACGCGCGCGCGCGTATTGCACCCCTTCCTTTCAGTTTCGGCTGGATATAGTAGTAAACAGCCATCTGCTGCCGACGTGATGAAGCTGCTGGCTGCTGCTAATTCCAGCTAAAACAGAAATTGAAGTTTTCCTGCGCATTCTCTGACGTCACTGACGAACGGTGTTTTTCAAATCAGTCGCTGCCTGGTCTCCGAGCAAAAAGGTCGACTCATTTATTTCGCGCCCCTTACCCATACGCGGGCCGAATTATCTTAACTACAAAAACTTCCTAGTAAACTCCTTGGCTCATCATGTCGAATCTCTTCATGTGTTTGAACTTTCTGCGAACAACTTATTAGAACTTTCCTCTATTTTCTACCAGAGAATGTAGAGTTGACGACACCATCGCCATCACACTTTTACAATGACTAATTCCTCGTCCTGACGCGAACAACTTGTTCGAACTTTCCTCCGTTCACTACCAGGGAACGTAGAGTTTTTCGACACGGACGATTGATAAACTTTAAAAACTCTACCTTGTGAACTAGTTTAAAAAAGAAAAGAAAATATAACATTACACACCAACGACAAAAATCTCGCAGTAAGTATTTTCCTTGTCGTGTATGCATGTACCTTTTGTATAAGAAGACTGTTCCAGAGAACCTTTCCCGCCTTAGCCATTTTGATTTTCGTTTTGGCGCGGAACATTAACATTCTTTTAATGACTACTTGTCAATACCTTATACAACTTTGCCTACTTGCTAAGAACTAGGTTTACTTTTCTAATAGTCTCCACTGTTTGAGACAAAATGCCTTTTATTAAATAAAGTTTTATATTTGTTTTCCACCAGACTCGTTTTCATTGTTCCTCCTGTCTATCTATTTTTTTTTACCTTTTTATGCATGTGTTGAATGACCCTTTTTCCTCACTAAGGAGACTGTAATAATTATACAGTTAAAAGATCACACATTTATTATTTTTTTCACTTATTCTTTTTTTTTTTTTATTTTGCTATTTCGGTAGTCGTGAGTAGTGTCTGGCACAAGGCCACCTTTTCGTAGACCAACACTGCATGCTACCAGGTCTGCTACCAGAAACTCAAGCTCTGCTCTGCCCTTTGCCGTCTGTACATCTGCTCTACTCATGTCAGTCTTTACCTGTGCTCTGCCATTTCAAAGATATTAACCTTTCATCTTTTGTAATCTTTAAACATTTACACATTTTAGCATGATAAACTTGAATTAACGGTTATAGATTGGTGTCCCCATCGATGGATTCTTGGTTTTTTTTAAAGTTCTGTTTTGGTCTAATTTGCCAATTTACATTTCTAGATTCTGTAGACATTGAGCACTTTAATCTTTTTTGTGGAGGTAGGTCTCTCTTTCTTTCTTTTTTGGCAAGTAGATTTTTTTTTGGTGCCTATTCTTTACCTCTCCTTTTTCTCCATCTTCTATATGTATATCCTCCAGGCTCTCCGCAACTTCCTATCCCTTAACGCTTCTTAGTAATGTTTGACTTTTACCATCTGTCAAACTCCATTTATTTTTTTGTCTGATTTTTTTGAGATAAGTTCTGATCCTTTATTATTTATTGTTATCTACTGAAACACAGTAAAAATCAGCTACTGTTAAATAACAACATGGCACAGATAATAAAAATGCACAAAAGAAAAAAACAACAACAAACCACCCACAAAATCAAAACCACATGTCACTGCAAATCAAGGAATGAATGTCCCTTAAACGGCAATTGCTTTCAAAAGAATATAATATCTTTCTTAGCCACTTGAAAATCAGCCGGTAACAAAAAAAAAATTTGCATAGGTGCCCTTTGATGGACTTTGAAACTGCTATGCATATAAAACATCTTAACGCTGCTAAATATGCAAACTGCCGTACTTTCTAAACATATATGGGAAATTCTAACCGACACTAAATCACACCAAATATATCTGCTATTATTTCCGTGCTAATAGGAATATATACTTGAAAAACAAAATGGATAAAATAAGTAAAATTCTTTATTGTAAAAACCTGAACAAGGTAACAGTTATGCACATGATCTCTCACAAGTCAATCCAGTAGTGAGTGCTACTATTGGAAGGTCAGTAGTTCTGATGTAAGTCTGAGTCGTACTCAACAGATCCTAAAACCGTCTTTTACAACCTGCCCTGCCGGTTGGATGTGGCACAAGGCCTAATTTAATGTCTTTTTTTAAGCTCTGCTTCTCTGTAAACACTACAAACTTTACCTCTGCCCTGCCGGTTGCCGACTCTGTCCTCTGCTCTGCCTCATCTGGGTTCCGTCTGTTAAGGCTCTGCCCTTTAAAACATTGCCGTCTTTAGATCCCTGCCCTGCCGATTGCCGTCCATACCTTTGCATGTGGCCGTCTTTTAACTGGGTTCTCCGTCGTTTTACCTCTCAACCCGATTGCCGTTTTTACCTCTGCCCTGCCGATTGCAGGTTTTTACCAATCACACCTGCCGGTGCCGTTCTACCCTGCCGATCCTCCGTCTGGGTTCCTCTGCCATGCCGAAAGCCGTCGTTTACCTCTGCCAATGCCGATTAGCTCGTTTTACCTCTGCTCTGCCTCTGTTTTTTAATGTTGACCTATGCTCTGCCGATCTTATAGGTATTTACCTCTGCTCTGCCGATTGCCGTCGTTTCTATTTTCATCTTTTCCCTCTGACAGGTTGCCGTCCATTACCCTCATGGAAAATAAGAACAATTTACATCTGCCTGCCAACATTGCCGTCGTTTAAACCTCTGCTCTGTCTGGAGGAAAATAATTTATAATCAATTTGCCCTTTGCCGTCAAAATAAATCTGAACTCATCTCAAAATGTAGACCAAAAACAAACTTTACTAGGTTACTCTGAAAACTAAAATGAATATCTTGTAAAATATCTGCTGTAAATTGCCACACTTTATACAATGCAAATAATGTAATATTACTTTAGACTCTGCCAATACTTTCTTTACTTTGCAAATAAAATAACTTTTTCTGATTGTTTATTAACATTGTCTCCTTGATAAATTCTTACTTCTGCTCTGTTCGTTTTATCTAAGCTGTTTTGACCCCCCTGAAACCTCTGGCTGATTTTTGCCCCCTTTGACCCTCTGAATATTTCAGTTTTTTTCTCCAAACCATTTTTGTTTTTCTAAGTCCACCCTGACTTGGGGTGGTTTTCCCTTTTTCCTTTTCCAGCTAATATTAACACCAAAATTTCTTTCAAAATCGAGAGTTCAATCTAGAAATACTATTTTTTATAGTGGTGTGACAACAATAGTGTCTTTCCCAAAAGAAAATTATCATCCGAAATAGGCTTTTCAATTTCAAAAGCTCCCAAGAAAATCGATTATTTTCCCTCGTAAATGCTTCAGGACGTTGATATCCCCCGCCTTTTGAACAAACTAACTTGTTTTTCCTTCATTCCTATTTCGATTAAGTCTCCAGAACTTTCTTATTCTTTTTTTTGCTCCTGTATGTGTTTGCATCTTATGGCATTATTGCCTTGTGTACGTGTGTGTGAAAAAAAAAAAGAATCCAATAAGTTCAGATGTGATTAATTCATGGGAATTATTTTTGTTTCTCTCATGACACTTATTTTTTTGTCTCATGCAAAGTCTGTAAAATCTTTTTTCTTTTCCTTTTGTGTGTGTATTTAAATAGGATATAATTCCGACAGCAATATTCAATCAGGAAAATTTTGAAAATGGATCCATTTCTTAATTGCTGGTCATTCCCTAGGTCCTATATGTCTGGGGTGTGTCTGTAAAGTTTCCAGGTCATGCTGTTGATATAATGACCATGGCCCCAAACTAACTCAAAAGCTATCTCATGTGTTAAAATATTTTTTAATACCAGAAATTATTTTCTGTAAAAACATTTTAATTAAAACATTTTTTGAAAAAAATAATAAATGTAAAGTTTTTGGAAAATAATTTAAAAGCGTCTGTGTTCAAATTTTGTCGGCATTTTTCAAAATAAACAAAAAGAGTTTTAAAAAATGCCGTTAACTAAACTAAATCTCTTATTGAAGGTGTAACAAATTAAAAAAAAAAGCTCTCTTGGACTCTCTGTCGAAAATGTGAAGTGTCTCTCTCTCTCTGAATGTGTTTCTTCTCTCTCTGTCGCTTCATTTCTTTTCTTTCTCTCTGTCAAACATTTTTGTCTCTCTCTGTGTCTCTCTTTCTCTCTGTGTGTATGTGTCTGTCTCTCTTTCTCTCTGTCACTATCTTTCTCTGTGTGCGTGTGTCTCTCTCTCTCTCTTTCTTTCTCTCTGTCCCTTTCTGTTTCTTCTCTATTAATCTTCATTATTTTGTACACGGAAGAAACATAAAACGAAATATTGTACAGTGAACGAAAATCTCAGTCTTCAATATCCTTTCCACCCCATTTATTTTTTTCTACATAACTGGCATTTCTAGTTGACCTATTTTCATACATCTACTTAAAAGTTTAAAAAATGGAAGGAAAACATCGACCGAATATCGTACGGTCAAATTTCTATGGCTCTTTTCGTCTGCAAGGGCTTTTCAAATAACTCAGCAGGACAGATTGAAAGAAAAAGTGATAAATTATTGCCTGGTTTATTCATCCGTTATATTTTGTTATATGAACGCTAACTTTTGCACAACTCTGCATTGTTATGATGACGATTGACATTATATTCTTTCTTCAGCCTTTCTCAGATGCTTGTCTATCCAGGCATGTTCAGAAAAATTTAATCTATGTTAAATTTTTTTTGTTACTACCTGGCCCAGAGATTGAACTTTGCCCTTAATTTTAACCGCGACAAGCAAATAGCAGTTGTCATTTTTCTTTTTTTTCTTTAAGGTTCTGAATTCAGGATTAATCTAGCTTAATGGAAAAAACAGTTGTTTACCAATTTGTTTTTTTTTGTTTATAACAATAATTTAAATGTAAATAACTCCACAACTCAGAATTCCTACAAATTATCATCACTGTAAAAATAACCAGCACTCAATCAATATTTAATTTATCCAAGTACGACACAAGGCCCCGAATATAAAGACGAAATTCTCTACGGTAGTAATGCTTTATGGGACTAGTTTGCAAACCAATCTTCCATCTCAGAACTGCAAAGTACATTTCCCAGCGTTGAAGATGCTCTGGGTTCAGACATGCCTTCAAGTTCATTTGAAAAAAAGTTTGTTTCTGTCATATCCTTTCTGAATGTGGACAATCCTTGTTCTAATTAATTGTTGCTTGTCTATATCTCTGAGATGGGGTATCATGATTACTTGCATTATTTACATTATTCGAACTGTTATCCTCATCTTCATTGCCATATTCACAACGTTTCAGCCTCTATATCTCTGAGATGAGGTACTATGATTATTTGCATTATTTACATTATTCGGACTGTTATCCTAATCTTCATTGCCATATTCACGTTTTGGTAGTTGTATGTTCCAGCCTTCTTCAAGTGATTAAAATTTTGAACTGAACTCTTTATTTCATCCACCAGGTTAGATTGTTCTTGTTCCACGTGCTATACCTCTTAAGGATTCCCCTTTAACTCAACTTTTCAAGTTAACCACTGTTGTAATCTGGTATTGAATTCACAACTCTTTGGGTCTAGTCACTGGATATAACCAACGTCTTTATCCACTGGTCCATGTGTCCTTGAGGAATATGACAATGAAGATGAGAACAACAGTCCGAACAATGTAAATAATGAAAGAAAATTGTTGCCGTTTAAACTATTTTGTTTCCTTCTGTCATCCATTCACGCATTCATTAGGTAGGCTTCTTCCCGCTTTTTCTTGCATTCAATATGGCCTTATGAGTGTTACATTTTCCAGGCACTCTTTCCTAATTATTGCACCAGAAATTTTAAGTTTCTGATGGCAAACATATTCTCTATATTTTTTTTCCTTAAAGCTTCGTCATTTTTCGAATGTTCTGTCCATGGTATTAAAATTAATAAGGCCTTAGGTAGAGAAAAAAAAAGTAACGGTGATGTCTAAAGTGTGTGACGTAAAATATCTAGCAAGCGCATTGCAGTAGTAATGGTCATCTAAAAAATCATGTGCTAACCACTGCTCTACAAGAGTACTCAATAATGACTGGGATATGAGAAAATGTCTTAAAGTTGGCAGTTTGCTGCTATTTACGTTTGTAAGCTCGGAGTAGGCAGCTGGTAACAGAGTACGAAAGTACAAGACATGCTTCACTTTATCCTTTTATGTATTTCATTTTTTTTTTTTTTTTTTCACTTTTTCTGTTTTTGCTTACTCTTTTTCCTCCGCTTTTTACTTCCTTCCTCTTTTTACTTCCTTCCTCTTTTTACTTCTTTCCGTCCTCGTTTTTTATTGTCCTCTCTTTTTTTCGTCCTATCTTTTTTTTTCGTCCTCTCTTTTTTTTTTTCGTCCTCTCTTTTTTTTTTTTTTTTCGTCCTCTCTTTTTTTTTTTTTTCGTCCTCTCTTTTTTTTTTTCGTCCTCTCTTTTTTTTTTCGTCCTCTTTTTTTTCGTCCTCTCTTTTTTCCTCCTTTTTTTTTCGTCCTCTCTTTTTTTTTTTTTCGTCCTCTCTTTTTTTTCCTCCTCTTTTTTTTTTCGTCCTCTCTTTTTCGTCCTCTCTTTTTTTCGTCCTCTCTTTTTTTCGTCCTCCCTTTTTTTCGTCCTCCCTTTTTTTCGTGCTCCCTTTTTTTTTTCGTTCTCTCTTTTTTTTCGTTCTCTCTTTTTTTTCGTTCTCTCTTTTTTTTCGTTCTCTCTTTTTTTTCGTCCTCTCTTTTTTTTCGTCCTCTCTTTTTTTTCGTCCTCTCTTTTTTTGTCCTTTTATTTCATCCTCTTTTTTTTCGTCCTCTTTTTTTTTTCGTCCTCTTTTTTTTCCTCTCTTTTTTTGTCCTTTTATTTCATCCTCTTTTTTTTTCGTCCTCCTTTTTCGTCCTCCCTTTTTCGTCCTCCCTTTTTTTTTCGTCCTCCCTTTTTTCGTTCTCTTTTTTTTTTTGTCCTCTCTTTTTCGTCCTCCATTTTTCGTCCTCTTTTTTTTTCATCCTCCCTTTTTTTCGTCCTCCCTTTTTTTCGTCCTCCCTTTTTTTCGTCCTCCCTTTTTTTCGTCCTCCCTTTTTTTCGTCCTCCCTTTTTTTCGTCCTCTCTTTTTTTTTCGTCCTCTCTTTTTTTCGTCCTCTCTTTTTTTCGTCCTCTCTTTTTTTCGTCCTCTCTTTTTTTTTTCGTCCTCCCTTTTTTTCGTCCTTTTTTTTTTTTTTCGCAGTCTTTTTTTTCGCCGTCTTTTTATTCGACCTCTCTTTTTCTACGTCGTCTTTTTTTTTTACGTCCTCTTTATTTTTCGTCCTCTTTTTCTTACTCTCTTTCTCGTCTTTTCCTTAATTACACTCTCTCCTCTCTATCTTTTTTACATTCGCTCTATTTTGTGACATTCTCTCTTCTATCTTTTGACACCCTCTGTCCAATCTATCGATACATTCTCTCTCTCTCTATCTATATATATATATATATATATATGTACTGGTCATTCTTTGTAGGGATTTACATTTTTCCTTCCTATTTATCGTCATCTCAGTCAAACATCAACCATTGTATTTCCATTAGTAAAATTTTCTTTCTTTGTTTTTCTCGTACGTTATTTTTTCTCAGCTGCCATCTTCCTGTTCCTCTTCATTTTTCGTTCCTTTCTTTCCTTTTTTTTCCAAATTCCTGTTTCATTCTACTTCATTTTCTTTTTCACTTGTCTTTGCGCTTCTTTTTCTACATCCCACATTTCCCTTCTTTTAGTATCCATCTCTCTTTTCCCATTTTACTGCTTCTCTCTCTCTCTGCCATATACTCCTCCTTCCTCTCTGCCTGATACTGCTCCCTCCTCCAACTTTGCTTTTATTCACCTTCCCTTCTTTGTCTCTTCGCTCGCATTCTCATCCTTTCCTTGGCCCTCTTTTCAATTCTTTTCATTTCATTGCCCGGCCTTTGCCTATGCACTCTTCCTTGCCTCTCCTTTGCACTCTTCCTTGCCTCTCCTTTGCACTCTTCCTTGCCTGTTTTACTCGCCTTCTTTCTTGCCTCTCCTTCGCCTTTGCCCTCTTTCTTGCCTCTCCTTCGCCTTTGCCCTCTTTCTTGCCTCTCCTTCGGCTCTATTCCCTTACCTGGACTTTGACTTTATTGACTTCATTCCCCTCCCTTGCATTTATTATCTTCTTTGTCACCACCTTTAACTTCTTTTCTCTTCTTTTCACCCCCGCCTCTTTTCACTTCTATTCTTCTCCGTCCAGCGCTTTTGCCTTTATCCCCTTTGTGGCCACTCCTTTACATTCTTTTCTCTTCCCTGCTCGTCCTCCCACCCGCTTGTCTTTTATTCTCTTCCTACCACCCTCTTGCCTATTACTCTCTACCATGTACCTTATTTGTCTTCTCTCTAACACTTCTTTGCATTTGTTCACATCCTTGCCAATCTGACATTGTCACACTCGCCATCTTTTGCCTTCTTTTCACTTCCTTGCCCCACCTTCGACCTCTTTTTTCTTCCTTGCCCCACCTTCGACCTCTTTTTTCTTTCTTGCCCCACCTTCGACCTCTTTTTTCTTCCTTGCCCCACCTTCGGCCTCTTTTTTCTTCCTTGCCCCACCTTCGGCCTCTTTTTTCTTCCTTGCCCCACCTTCGGCCTCTTTTTTCTTCCTTGCCCCACCTTTGATCTCTTTTTTTCTTCCTTGCCCCACCTTTGACCTCTTTTTTCTTCCTTGCCCCACCTTTGACCTCTTTTTTTCTTCCTTGTTCCTTGCACCCGCATCCCATTTTATTGGGTCTTCCTTTCACCCGCATCCCTTTTAACTTGGTCTTCCTTGCAAAAGCATCACTTTTTATTTGGTCTTTCTTGCAAATGTATCCCTTTTTATTGGGTCTTCCATGCACCCCCATCCTTTTTTATTTGGCCTTCCTTGCACCCGCATCGCTTTTTATTTGGTCTTCCTTGCACCCTCATTCCTTTTTTTTGGTCTTCCTTGCACCCTCATTCCTTTTTATTTGGTCATCCTTGCAAATACATCCCTTTTTTTGGTCTTCCTTGCACCCTCATTCCTTTTTATTTGATCATCCTTGCAAATACATCCCTTTTTATTTGGTCTTCCTTGCACCCTCATCCCTTTTTATTTGGTCATCCTTGCAAATGCATCCCTTTTTATTTGGTCTTCCTTTGCACCCGCAACCCTTTTTATTTGGTC
This sequence comes from Acanthosepion pharaonis, assembly GCA_903632075.3. Classification (NCBI taxonomy): domain Eukaryota; kingdom Metazoa; phylum Mollusca; class Cephalopoda; order Sepiida; family Sepiidae; genus Acanthosepion; species Acanthosepion pharaonis. The sequence continues at coordinate 1,631 of CAHIKZ030004417.1, read as the reverse complement.
TTCCTTGCACCCTCATCCCTTTTTATTTGGTCGTCCTTGCACCCGCAACCCTTTTTATTTGGTCCTCCTTGCAAATGCATCCCTTTTTATTTGGTCCTCCTTGCAAATGCATACCTTTTTATTTGGTCTTCCTTGCACCCTCATCCCTTTTTATTTGGTTTTCTTGCACCCGCAACCCTTTTTATTTGATCTTCCTTGCAAATGCATCTCTTTTTTTTTTGGTCTTCCTTGCACCCTCCTCCCTTTTTATTTGGTCTTCCTTGCAAATGCATCCCTTTTCATTTGGTCTTCCTTGCACCCGCAACCCTTTCTATTTGGTCTACCTTTCGCCCTCATCGCCTTTTATTTGGTCTTCCTTGCACCCGCTACCCTTTTTATTTTGTCTTCCTTGCACCCTCATCCCTTTGTTTTTGGTCTTCCTTGCACCCTCATCCCTTTTTATTTGGTCTTCCTTGCAAATGCATCCCTTTTTATTTGGTCTTCCTTGCAAATGCATCCCTTTTTATTTGGTCTTCCTTGCACCGCAACCCTTTTTATTTGGTCTTCCTTGCACCCTCATCCCTTTTTATTTGGTCGTCCTTGCACCCGCAACCCTTCTTATTTGGTCATCCTTGCAAATGCATCCCTTTTTATTTGGTCCTCCTTGCAAATGCTTCCCTTTTTATTTGGGCTTCCTTGCAAATGCATCCCTTTTTATTTGGTCTTCCTTGCACCCTCATCCCTTTTTATTTGGTCTTCCTTGCACCCTCCTCCCTTTTTATTTGGTCTTCCTTGCACCCGCAACCCTTTTTATTTGGTCTACCTTTCGCCCTCATCGCTTTTTATTTGGTCATCCTTGCAAATGCATCCCCTTTTATTTGGTCTTCCTTGCACCCGCAACCCTTCTTATTTGGTCATCCTTGCACCCGCAACCCTTCTTATTTGGTCTTCTTTGCACCCTCATCCCTTTTTATTTGGTCTTCCTTGCACCCGCATCACTTTTTATTTCGTCTTCCTTGCAAATTATTTGGTCTTCCTTGCACCCGCTACCCTTTTTATTTGGTCTTCCTTGCACCCGCAACCCTTTTTATTTGGTCTTCCTTGCAAATGCATCCCTTTTTATTTGGTATTCCTTGCACCCTCATCCCTTTTTATTATGTCTTCCTTGCACCCGCATTCCTTTTGTTTTCGTCTTCTTTGCACCCACGTCACTTTTTGGGGGGTCTCCTTGCACCCACAACCATTTTTTTGTTTTTCTTGCACCTGCATTCCTTTTTTTTTTATTTTTGTTTTTATTTTCTTGCACACGCATCCCTTTTTTTTTTTTTTGGTCTTTCCTTGCACCCACGTCCCATTTCTTTTGTTTTTTTTTCGCCATGTTTTTTGGTTTCTTGCACCTGCATCCCTTTTCCTTTTTTTTTCTTTTTTTTTTTTGCCCTTCCTTGTACACACAACGCGTTTTTTGGGTTTTCGTTACACCCACATCTCATATTTTTTTTGTCTTCCTTGCACCCACCTGCCTTTTTTTGTCTTCTTGCAACTGTTTACCTTTTTTCTTTACACCCGCTTGCATTTATTCTCCTGCTTACGATTTCTGGGTCTTCTTCTCTCTTCTTTGCCTCCACCCTTTCCTTTTATTCTCCAACTTACCT
>CAHIKZ030004416.1:0-30649 GCA_903632075.3 Acanthosepion pharaonis | reverse complement strand
ATATAATGAAATAAATAAATAAAATTAAAAAATAACTTTAAATATAAGTTAAATCTAAAACAATTTACATTTAAAAATATAAAAGTTATACTTAAAAAAAAAGTTATACTTAAAAATACAAAATTATATTAAAAACAACACTAAAATATATAGATAAAGAGATGTAAATGATAACAGGAGAGAGATTTCTTAAAACAGGGACAATTATATAAGTAATATGGTGTAAAAAGTGGAAATTAGCATTAGTTATACATTCAACATTTGAAGAGTTAGAGAAATATAGTAGCTAATAAAGTAAAACCTATATTATGGAAATTTGAATTTGTTTTTTATGTCGACATTTTTATCTAATTCATTCCTCTGAGTAAATATAACCCCAATTTAATGTCATAAGATTAATATCAAATTTAATGTCATTAAATTTTTATTTCATAAAACCTCTTCACTTTAAGACTAATACCTTTCACCTTGCCCTGACCACTGCCTCGGTACTTCCGTCTGACTGAAACATTGAAATGGATAAATTCCGTATTAGTTTATTTTATTTTTTATTTTTATTTTATTTATTTATTTATTTATTTATTTATTTATTTATTTATTTTTTTGTAGTTTTCACAGTTAAATTTCTAATTCCGACTCGAATTCAGTCTATACCGGGGTTTAATAATATTGACGAATTTTATTTTTTCGTCGGTTGAAATAAGCTTATTCCCCATATGAGGTGATTTTGGATTTTATCGTGTATTAATTATTTGTTCTGTAATAATAAATACATTGAACTCTTTTTTGAGGATCAGTTTTAATATTTTATATTATAGGATCCACTTGGATTATAAACCAATGGATTTATTACCTTATATATATATATATATATATATATATATATATATATATATATATATATATATATATGTACATATACATATATATGTGTGTGTGTGTGCGTTTGTATATCTGTGTGTGTGTGTACATACAATTACTTAAAATCATATATATTTATTTATATATATATATATATATATATATATATATATATATATATATATATATATATATATGATTTATGTAGTGGAAATGATTTAGATATATATATATATATAATACCTGCTTAAGTGTTGCGAGTTGTTCTTTTGAAACTTGGTAAATATACACATATTCACGAATACATATTAAAACAGGATTAGAATTTGCTAAAAATAAAAATATAGGTAAAATTATACGAACGAACAAGGTGACGATTCAGATTTATTAACCAACCACTTCATGCGCATTCCTATATAGGTATATATATGAGAAATAGTAAAATAACAAATTTAACCTCAGAACGCTTTTTTTTTTTATGACAGGACATTAATTTGGAAAATCTTTCAAAAAATAAAATAATTGTTAGATGTTAATGAAAATTTCAAAACTATTCAATAGTGATGGAAATTATATGTTTTCTTTTTTTAAAGTCATGGAAAAAAAAATTATTTATATTGCTATTACACACCATAACTAATTTTATGAAAAACTCTAGAAATTCAGTTGCATTCAGTTTAGTGATTATATTAGTTAAAAGCACAAGGCTTTCAGGAAAGCAAATCATGCATTTTTATTGGACCCCCTACCTGAAAATCAGCTCTGAATTGTAACATACAAAACTCAATAAAACAAAGATATCATTTAATTTCAAATGCTTTTATTTTCTTTAAATTGTTTTTATGAATATGGACAATGTTTTCTGAAAGCAAAACATTTTTTGAAAAATGAATTTTTTAATACAATTATTTGTTATTTCTTTAATTATAATAGATTTTTACATTTTAAGTTGTTAAAATATTATAAAATTTAGTTAAAAGCCGCATTCAGTTTCATAAATGTCCTTATGAGATAGATCTTTTTAGCGCATTGTAAATTGTATCGTTTTGACTAATCAGAAGACCCGCAGTAATTAAAAATGTAAGTTTGTGTTTATAATCGAGCTGTAATTATAAAAGTACGGATGACCAACCAGAATACAATTAAGTTGCCTTTATTTGAGTTAAGCATTGTTCTCCGCTGTTAAGGCGTTTACTTTTGCGAAACACGTGTGGAGAAGTTAATTTGATTTTTCAATTTCAACTGAGAAGGGTACCTACAAGTATCAGTATCATCTTATGAAATTTATATGATCTTATTTTTATATTAATCTCAGTTATGACATTTTTTCCATAAATGAAATATCAAAATTAATAATAAAATGAATGGAAATACAAATAACACAGTAAATGTAATAAATATACATAAAATTATAGTATTTCATGTACACTTCTGATAAAATTTCATAAGAAAGGTGCCTATAAATTAATTAGATACCTTTCTTATGAAATATGAAATTTAATCTCACTCTTAATAGTCTTATTTTAATTTCTTTATATATTTTTCCATAAAGCATCGTAAACGTAAAGGTGAAAAAAAATGGAAGTTTTTTTAAAATAACGAGGTAAATAATTTGTTCACTTAAAATAACGAATATATTTTGTTCTCTCCTTCCGTAGAATAAATTATCCCGTAGAACAAATTTCAATACGTCATTCATCATCTGTCAATTGACGCGAAATGTTAAGTGACCTGCTTTGTTATAAAAAAAAAGCAGGTCATTTTTATTTTAAAATTAATATTTTCGGCGCAGAAATAAGTTAATGCTTGTTTCAAAATATTTTAAAATAAACATTATAATTTCTGATTTTCTTAAAATAAGGTTTTGAAAAATTATAATTGATAATTTAAAAGAATTTCAAACTGAGATTTTCATTTTTTTATAAAATGAAAAAATGTTGACATGATTGATTATCTGTCAATTTTTGATTAAAAAAAAACAAGACTTTTAACGAAAATTTTTTGAACGCTAGAAACGATTAAAAATGTAAAAAATATATCCAAAATACTTTTGATCTTTCCTCTTAATAATAATATAAACATTTAGACAATAAAATTTTATTTTCGTTAAGTTTGGCGTCTTTTTCATCATGCTATGCTCCTTTTTTAGCGATCTCATGGAGGTATTATTTGACCGATTGAAAAACTATGAGGGGTTGCTGAAAAGGTTTTGTATTGAAATTTTCCCAAAATCAGTATTCTTAAATTGAAGCATGGATTTAAGTTTGTTTTAAGATTCTTCAATCACTCCTCTACATATATTTACTGACACAAAAATAAAAACAACAGAAAACAATTGGAAAATAGAGGCATTTTGTGGTTTATATATCTCTTTTTTCTGTCTATCTATTTTTTACATCTTTTATCATTTACACACACACTTAAAAGCACTCACACAGACTCAGACACGCACACATATACAAATATATATTGATTTATTGACATGAATACATTAAAATTATCTTCAAATGTATTTTTATCATATTGCTAAAATATAAAATCGAAGCGCTTTTTGTTTGTTTCAAACAACATTGAGTAATTATCTTTACTTTATTCAAGAACGTATTGTTTTTTCGAAATTATTTTTACAATCGCTATAAATATGAGGAAGATAATACCTGATCCAAAAATAAAAAAGAAGTCATCCTGACAATACTATTTAATTTTTTTGATTTTCCAGATTCATCTGCCTCCCATCAATAAAAATCAGTCAAATATTTTTCAATTCCTTTACAGTCTCGTTTTTTTTAAAATATTTGTGCTAATCGCATTTTTTATATTCATCTATCCCAACAGTTCGTATATCAATTGCATAAAAGATATGTTTAAGTAAAATACATTAGATATATGAATGTTTTAGATTAATTTTTTTCTTATCTTTAAGATCACATTGACCCTCAAATATATTATAAAATATTATTATTCTTAATACTGTTTATTAGGAGGAGGAATTATTATTATTATTATTTCTGCTATGGACACACTACCTACCAAGTCTGCGGAAAGACCTAAGGCAGGTCGTGGTGTGTTGTTATAAGGCATTTCATGTTAATTTTTTTTTTTTTTTTTTTTTTTATCTCCGATGAAGTTGCTAGCGTTACATAGACAAAGTTCTCCTTAGTGTGTGTGCTGTACTTAATAAGACAATTTTCTGTATGTCTCTTAAGCTGGGGTTTCAGGATTCTTTCAATGTGTTGTTTTGTTCCATTTTTATAATTCCAAGTGCACCTATTACCACTGGTATTATTCTTGTTTTCAATTTCCACATTTTTTCTATTTCAATTTCCAGGTCTTTGTATTTTGATAGTTTTTCAAATTCCTTGGTTGCTATGTTACAATCCGCTGGACAAGCCATATCAATTAGTAGGCAAGTTTTTTCTTTCTGGTTTTTGACAATAATGTCCGGCCTATTTGCTTCAATTTTTCTGTCTGTGTGGATGGTATAATCCCATAGAATGGTGACATCTTCTATTTCTGTAACCGGCGCTGGCCGATGTTCATACCAGTGTTTGCTTACACATTTTCCAAAGTGTTTGCACATTGTCCAGTGTAAGTATTGCCCCACTCTATCGTGACGATTTTTATATTCATTTGGGGCAAGTATAGAACATCCTGAGATTAGATGGTCTATTGTTTCTTGGTATTTGTCACAGAACCTGCATTTTGGATCCACATTATTATGTATGATATTTGCCTGAAAATTCCTAGTGAAAAGACTCTGGTCTTGCGCTGCAAGAATAAAAAGCCAGTTTCAGACTTTAATCCAGATGCTCGTAACCATCGATGAGTATTAACTTTATCAACATTGGGTTTATTTGCACGTTCTGGATATTGGCCATGCAGAGGTTTGTCTTGCCAGCGTTGTTTCATCTGTTCAAGGGCTTTATCCTTGGCTTTCTTTTTTCATATCTCTTTGCTGCAATAGTTGGTTCTTGGCTTCTGTTTTGATTTACTACAGAATCTACTAAATGTAAATGTTGTTTGTATTTACTGCCTTCTTTTATTATTGAATATTTTTTTTCTTTCTGTTTTCATGTTGTTTCACTAATTTTATCATCCAGTCATTTGTTGTTTCCATGTAAGTTAGTAAGCCAATAGTTGTTGTCTTGTATGACAATTCTAGCTGAATAAGACCTCTTCCACCTTCTTTACGGGGTATGTATAGACGGTCTACATCAGCCTTTGGATGATGCATCTTATACTTAGAAAGAAGCTTTCTTGTTTTAGAATCCATTTGTCTGATGTCATTTAGAGTCCAGTTCAAGATGTTGAAACTATATTGGACCACTGGGATGGCTAGGTTATTAATGGCCATAATTCTGTTCTGAGAATTCAATTCAGTTTTTAATACCAGTCGTACCCTTCTATAGTACTCTTTTTACGCACTATTTCTTTCATTTTCTTATGGTGAATTCCTTCACTCTCATTTACACCTAGGTACTTATAAGCTTCTCCTTGTTCTAAATCTTTTATTGTTACAGCAGGGTCTAAACTAATAGAGGAAGTTTGTTGTAGCGATCCTCGTAAAACTGTAGCTTTAGCACATTTATCCAAATTGAATTTCATTCCAATGTCTTCACTGAAGCATTTTACAGTTTGCAGAAGACCTTCCAGCTCATTGTCATTCCTAGCATACAATTTTAAGTCATCCATGTAAAATAGATGGTTTATTTTCTTTTGAGCTATTTTGTAACCGCATTCTGTCTTGTTAAGTTGGCTGGTTAATGCTATAAGTGATATGCAAAATAATAAAGGAGACAAAGAGTCACCTTGAAATATTCCTCTATTGATGTTTATTTCGCCAGACTTATAGGTTCCATTTTTTATGATTGAGGTAAAGTGTAGTTTTCCATATCGACATACATTGTTTGATGAAATTGATGATAACGGGTGATACCTTGTACATACTTAAAGACTTTAAGATCCAGGAATGTGGTACACTATCGAATGCTTTACGATAATCTATCCAGGCAATACTAAGATTTTTTTTTTCCACGGAAGCAGTTTTCCAGGATCATCCTATTAATAAGTAATTGGTCTTTACATCCGTAGCAGCCTCGTTTGCACCCTTTTTTTCAAGTGGTAGTATGTCATTTCTTTCCAAGAAGAAATATGTCTGTTTTGTTAAAATAGATGTTAACAGTTTGTATGTTGTTGGAAGACATGTAATTGGTCTATAGTTTTTCGGAATATTTGTGTCACTATTTTTTGGGTAGAAGAAAGGTAACTCCTTTGGTCATCCATGCAGGAATTTTAGTTGGATCGGTAACCATTTCTTGAAGTTCTTTGGCGAGTTTTTTTTGTGTGCTGTATTTAAATAATATAGCCAGAAGTTAGAATTTTATCTATTCCTGGAGATTTCCAGTTGTGTGCTTTTTTTGCACATTTAACATCTTCTTCTTCTGTGATTCCCGCCCATGTCTGTTCTGGTTTATTTTTCATTCGTTCTAACTCTTGCGCAATCCAATCTGCCTCTTCGTTGTTGTGTTCTTTAAAGGCAAGCCCATATTTTTCCCCAGAACTGTATAACTTCTTCCATTTTAGGGGGACTGTCACTTCAATTCTTTGTTTACCTATTTCCCTGTAAAATTTCTTTTCATCGGTTTGAAAGATCTTGTTCTGTCTATAGAATCTTGATCTTTTCTCGTAAAGTTTATTCTTTGAGCCTTCAGTTGTATTTTTTGCTTTTTTTTTTCTTTAGTTGATAGGACTTCATTTTCATTCCTGATATTGTATTTTCTTTTAAACTTTCTGCCTTTTCTAGTTCTTACATTTTTCCTCTTTTCTAGTTCATCGAGTTTTGATAATTCACTTCTAAGGTGTTCAATTTCTTTTTCTATTTTTCTTTCCAAAATGGATCTTCATTCTGTGAGACTGCCTTTTTTTTTCTTTGATGTTCAGTTTATTTGTTGCTTATTGCTGATGCATATATTGCTTCATTGAGATTTATATTTTTGTCTTCTTCATCCAGAATCAATTTGAGTGCTGCATTATAAAGCTTAATAGTTTTGAGGTTATGTATTTTTGGGCAATTTTGGGAGTTTTCTCGTTCCTCCATTGAATATTCTGTATCTGACTTATATGGCTCATGATTTCATCCTTGGCTTTTTTATTTTTTTTTTTTCTGTGAAATAATTCTGTTCGATGAATTTTGAACTTTTTTTTTATTTTTTTTTTTTTTTTCCAACAAAATTCCATTCATAATTATCTTGGTTTGTTATTTAGAATTTTTAAAGGACCTGAGGCTTTTATTGATGTTTTACATTTTTTTCTTTTTCAATTTTTTTTTTTTTGTTGTTGGTTTTCTTCTATTCTTGTTGCAATTTTTTTTGGTTTCATTAATTTTCATTCTGTCAATCCTTTATTTCGCATGATGTCCCTTCTTACATTGGCTGAATTTTTTTTCTATTTTCTTTCTAATTGTTTGCCTGAACCTTCTGTATTTTCATTTCATTTTTTTTTGATGTTTTCAACGCAGGTTTTCTAGTTATTGTCAGTCATTGGTTGAATATTCCTGACGAGACCATTTTATTTTTTTCTTTCCTTAAATTTACATTTTTTATTCAGAATTTTATTATTATTTATTTTATTTCTTTTTTGAAGATTTTTTCTTTTTTTATTTTCCTGAAGGACGGGCTATATTTTATCCATTTAGAGCCATATTGATTATTTTTAATCTTTTTTAATCCCACGAGTATTTTTTCCACCCAAAGTTGTTTTTTAGTATTTTGTTTTAGACAGGGTTCTGAAGCCTTATTACAGTGTTTTACTTTTTTTTTTTTTTTGAGTTGCGGGTTTTGTTCGAGATTTTCTTTTTTAAATGGGATTTTTAACAATAGACAGATTTCAAATTGGAAATCAAAGAGAATGAAAAAAAAAAAAAAAAAAAAAAAAAAAAGTTCTTTGTTCTTCAAATTTAAAAATTTTGTTATTGGAAATCTATTAAATTCGTTTAATTTCCTTTTTTATTATTTTCTTTTCATTATTTGGAAATTATATTTTATTTTTTAAAAGTCGTTGAAAATTTTTTTTAAAAAAAAAAAAAAAATTTTCGTTATTAAGATTATCATTATTATTATTATTATTATTATTATTATTATTATTATTATTTCTATATGACACACTACCTACCAAGTCTGCGGAAAAGACCTAAGGCAGGTCGTGGTGTGTTGTTATGGCCACATTTCATGTTAATTTTTTTTTTTTTTTTTTTTTTTTTCTCCGATGAAGTTGCTAGCGTTACATAGACAAAGTTCTCCTTAGTGTGTGTGCTGTACTTAATAAGACAATTTTCTGTATGTCTCTTAAGCTGGGGTTTCCAGGGATTCTTTCAATGTGTTGTTTTGTTCCATTTTTTATAATTCCAAGTGCACCTATTACCACTGGTATTATTCTTGTTTTCAATTTCCACATTTTTTTTTCTATTTCAATTTCCAGGTCTTTGTATTTTGATAGTTTTTCAAATTCCTTGGTTGCTATGTTACAATCCGCTGGACAAGCCATATCAATTAGTAGGCAAGTTTTTTTCTTTCTGGTTTTTGACAATAATGTCCGGCCTATTTGCTTCAATTTTTCTGTCTGTGTGGATGGTATAATCCCATAGAATGGTGACATCTTCTATTTCTGTAACCGGCGCTGGCCGATGTTCATACCAGTGTTTGCTTACACATTTTCCAAAGTGTTTGCACATTGTCCAGTGTAAGTATTGCCCCACTCTATCGTGACGATTTTTATATTCATTTGGGGCAAGTATAGAACATCCTGAGATTAGATGGTCTATTGTTTCTTGGTATTTGTCACAGAACCTGCATTTTGGATCCACATTATTATGTATGATATTTGCCTGAAAATTCCTAGTGAAAAAGACTCTGGTCTTGCGCTGCAAGAATAAAGCCTTCAGTTTCAGACTTTAATCCAGATGCTCGTAACCATCGATGAGTATTAACTTTATCAACATTGGGTTTATTTGCACGTTCTGGATATTGGCCATGCAGAGGTTTGTCTTGCCAGCGTTGTTTCATCTGTTCAAGGGCTTTATCCTTGGCTTTCTTTTTTCATATCTTTTGCTGCAATAGTTGGTTCTTGGCTTCTGTTTTGATTTACTACAGAATCTACTAAATGTAAATGTTGTTTGTATTTACTGCCTTCTTTTATTATTGAATATTTTTTCTTTCTGTTTTCATGTTGTTTCACTAATTTTATCATCCAGTCATTTGTTGTTTCCATGTAAGTTAGTAAGCCAATAGTTGTTGTCTTGTATGACAATTCTAGCTGAATAAGACCTCTTCCACCTTCTTTTTTACGGGGTATGTATAGACGGTCTACATCAGCCTTTGGATGATGCATCTTATACTTAGAAAGAAGCTTTCTTGTTTTAGAATCCATTTGTCTGATGTCATTTAGAGTCCAGTTCAAGATGTTGAAACTATATTGGACCACTGGGATGGCAAGGTTATTAATGGCCATAATTCTGTTCTGAGAATTCAATTCAGTTTTTAATACCAGTCGTACCCTTCTATAGTACTCTTTACGCACTATTTCTTTCATTTTCTTATGGTGAATTCCTTCACTCTCATTTACACCTAGGTACTTATAAGCTTCTCCTTGTTCTAAATCTTTTATTGTTACAGCAGGGTCTAAACTAATAGAGGAAGTTTGTTGTAAACAAATCCTCGTAAAACTGTAGCTTTAGCACATTTATCCAAATTGAATTTCATTCCAATGTCTTCACTGAAGCATTTTACAGTTTGCAGAAGACCTTCCAGCTCATTGTCATTCCTAGCATACAATTTTAAGTCATCCATGTAAAATAGATGGTTTATTTTCTTTTGAGCTATTTTGTAACCGCATTCTGTCTTGTTAAGTTGGCTGGTTAATGCTATAAGTGATATGCAAAATAATAAAGGAGACAAAGAGTCACCTTGAAATATTCCTCTATTGATGTTTATTTCGCCAGACTTATAGGTTCCATTTTTATGATTGAGGTAAAGTGTAGTTTTCCATATCGACATACATTGTTTGATGAAATTGATGATAACGGGTGATACCTTGTACATACTTTAAAGACTTTAAGATCCAGGAATGTGGTACACTATCGAATGCTTTTACGATAATCTATCCAGGCAATACTAAGATTTTTTTTTCCACGGAAGCAGTTTTCCAGGATCATCCTATTAATAAGTAATTGGTCTTTACATCCGTAGCAGCCTCGTTTGCACCCTTTTTTGTTCAAGTGGTAGTATGTCATTTCTTTCCAAGAAGAAATATGTCTGTTTTGTTAAAATAGATGTTAACAGTTTGTATGTTGTTGGAAGACATGTAATTGGTCTATAGTTTTTTCGGAATATTTGTGTCACTATTTTGGGGTAAGAAAGGTAACTCCTTTGGTCATCCATGCAGGAATTTTAGTTGGATCGGTAACCATTTCTTGAAATTCTTTGGCGAGTTTTTTGTGTGCTGTATTTAAATAATATAGCCAGAAGTTAGGAATTTTATCTATTCCTGGAGATTTCCAGTTGTGTGCTTTTTTTTCAGTGCACATTTAACATCTTCTTCTGTGATTCCCGCCCATGTCTGTTCTGGTTTATTTTTCATTCGTTCTAACTCTTGCGCAATCCAATCTGCCTCTTCGTTGTGTTCTTTAGGGCAAGCCCATATTTTCCCCAGAACTGTATAACTTCTTCCATTTTAGGGGGGACTGTCACTTCAATTCTTTGTTTACCTATTTCCCTGTAAAATTTCTTTGCATCGGTTTGAAAGATCTTGTTCTGTCTATAGAATCTTGATCTTTTCTCGTATGTCTTATTCTTTGAGCCTTCAGTTGTATTGTTTGCTTTATTTTTTTATTAGTTGAGGTTGATAGAATTCATTTTCATTCCTGATATTGTATTTTCTTTCGACTCTTCTGCCTTTTCTAGTTCTTACAAAAACTCCTCTTGCTAGTTCATCAGTACTGATTTATTATTTATTTATTAATATTATTATTATTATTATTATTATTATTATTATTATATGCACGGTGGAGTAATGGATAGCGGCTCTGATTGAGGAATCGGAGAACTAAGTTCAAATTCCAGTCGGATCCATTGCATAAATTCATGTGCTATTTGCCTTGGGAAAATATGAATCCTTCTTATGCCAATTGTTATATTATATAGATATATATATATATATATTTTTTTAAGCATTTCACCCCAAGCAAGGCAGGGAAGCCACTAGGACGCAAGGGTTACAGAAAATTTAGAGCAAGATCAGATAGGAGTGATAGAAGAAAGGATGAGGGTAGTGGATAGATCAAGGCAACTGGAGATGTCGATTGACATTACACTTGAATAGCTGGAGATTATAGCTCACAGGGAAACAGGAAAAGGGAAGGGAGTTCCACAGGCGAGAGGTGCGAGACATGAAGCTATTAGAGTAGAAGAGACGGCTACATTTAGGAGTTTCGACAGTGAAGGGGTGAGAGCAAGATGCCAGCCTCGTAGGGCGCTGGAACTCATGACGTCTGGGAACCAGCGAATGCAGCTCCTCGGAGCAATTTCCATGAAAGTATTTGTAGAACAGACAGAGGGAGGCGACGGCGCGTCTGTGAGAAAGTGACTGTAGACGAGACGCCAGGGCAGGGCCAACCATATTGCATATCCGCCTCTGGAGCCTATCAAGAACCCCGAGGCAAACAGAAGGGGCACCAGACCATATATGGCAGCAATACTCCATGCAAGGGCGAATTGTTGATTTGTATATCTGGAGGATCGACTCAGGGGAGAAAAACTTCTGGCGCGGCTCAGGGAGCCAACTTTCCTTGCAGTGGACGAGGCAATTGACTCAATGTATTTATTCCATCTCAGGTCAGCAGTCAACGTGAGACCGAGAAGCCGCAGAGAGTTGCTCTCGAGAAGTTGAGCGTCAGACATTCTAATGGAGGGAAGGGAAGGATCTCTGTGGTGATTAATAGAGAGCAGTTTTGTCTTAGAAGCGTTGAAGTTGACCAGCCAAATCATGCCCCAGTTCACAATCGATTGGAGGTCCTTTTTCTTTTTTCACGGCCAGGTGAGTTTTGTCAGCGAGACTAGATTTGTTTTTTAGAGGCAGGAATAAATTGTGGTGTCATCCGCGTAGATGCCAACTTTGGGAAGTTAAAACGTCAGGAATGTCATTTATTTTAGATAAACAATAGAATCTTTTATTCTAGGATGGAAAGAGGAACACCTGTGTTCGTGGGATAGGAACTGGAGGAGAATCCGTTGAGAACGACCTTCAATTTACGGTTTGACAGGAATGATTGTATTAGGTTATATAATCGACCTTAATGCCATAACCCTGGAGCTTGCGAAGAAGGCCGGCATGCCAAACCCTATCAAATGCTTTGAGATATCTAGTGCCACGGTTCGGATTTCCCTGTTATTTTGGAGAGCTCGGTAGACTGTTTCAGTGATGGCTGTAAGCATATGCTGTAGATCGGGCAAAGCGGAAACCATATTGCTTGTCTGAGAGCAGATTATGGGATGTGAGGTGGTTAACCACCCCGGTATTGATTAGAGCTTCGAAGACTTTTGCCGAAGAATAAGGAGACCTATAGGACGGTAGTTGGAAGGGTTTTATTGCCCCGGAGTTCTTGAAGACAGGATCGATCGAAGAGGACTTCCAGCAGTCAGGAAAAACAAATTCCTTGAGGCAGTAGTTGCATAGTTTTTGAAGGGCGGGCGCCAGTTCAGGCGCGCATTTCTTCAAGACAATGGCTGGTATCCCGTCTCCACCACTAGCTTTGTTGGGATCTAAATTAGAAGATAACGCCCAGTACCAAAGACTGGGGTTATGTTTAACCCACTGAATATGGCCTCAGTTCTAAGATTTAAGTTGGGTATGGGTACACCTAGAGTCGAGCGTCGAGTTGAATGAAAAATTTCGAAAAAATATTCAACCTGGGCAAATAGCAGGACAGACAAAATTCAAAACTGTATGTTGCCAAATTTTAAAATAGAAAAACAGCTAAAGAAAGGATCGTTCGCTTTGGCTCAATGATCCTTTAAAAGAGTCGAATAATGGTGATTTCTTTTTACTTTGGGGAGGATTAAAATAAGACTTTAGAAGAAGGCATCGAAAAACCTAATACACAAAATAATAAAGAGGATATCCCTATATTCTCCTGTTCAAAAAAAAGGGGAAAATTTAGACCGAGTGATATGTATTTACTACTTTATTAGTTCTGTTTTCTATATTCATCGGTATTTTATTTTATATCTTTCTTTTTTTACTTCTTGTAACCGCTTTTAAATTTCCAGATGTGAAATGCTTTGTAGACATGCCAGGAGCGGCTAGGACAATAAATGTCGGAAAAACAATCACGAGGGGTGAAGAAAATTCAAACCATAGCTGTCTGTCTAAATGTGTATGCATATACTGCAATTGTAATTAACTTTCAGGCAATAGAATGAATTAGCCAATAGAGCTGCTTTTCCTCACTAGGGCTGGATATCACAACAAAAGATGAATGCCTACATATATATGAGGTTGTTGTGAAATATTCTTGGAACTGAACCAACTTCACAAACTTTGACGGAATCCGAATGTACAAACGCTTAATGTTTTTTGAATGTCTAAATGATAAAAGATCGACAAATATTTCACCAAACAATCATTCAAAGCGTCAGTCTAAAAACTGGTAGAAAATCGTCTGCATATAAAGATAGAAAGAATAATATATATATATATATATATATATATATATATATATATATATATATATATATATATATATAAATAGAAAGAGATGTAAGACAAGGATGTATCTTGTCACCAGACTCAATAAAATTATACTGTGAGGGGATTCTTAGAAAAGAAAAACCTATCTGGACTCATTATTGTTTGTCATAATCTTAACAACATAAGATGTACAGATGACATAAACTTGATAGCAGAAAATAAATCTACAAGAATTGCTACAGACGGTTGGAAAAAAGAAAAGTCAACGTTAATTGCAAGAACACGTAATGCATAATTCTTATCAAAGGAAAAATCCAACATGCAATTTACAAATTGGAGAAAATCAAACAAATACAACAATTTAAATATAGGGAAGTGTTTTAACAGAAGACGGAAACTGCGAAATTGAAATCTTTTTTTGGGATAGACAAAATTGCATTTTAAAAATAAAGCACAGTGTTAATAAACAAGAAACTTTCGTTGGAAATATAACAAATGAGTTATTACGAAATAACATCCCTCCTTTATAGCAGTGAATGATGGAGAATCTCGTCAAGTGTGAAGAGAAATCTTGAGGCAGCATAAATGTATTATGCACAGGAGGATGCTGAGGATACCATGGAAAACATGCGCGCAATGACGAAATTTTAGATAAAAATGGAAACAAAAAAGTAACTTTTTCTTAACATCAGGAAGTAGAAAGTGGTTAGCATAAATTGGTAGTGAAATTTTAGCATAATTTTGTGGAGAAAAAACCATTGATTTGGAAATTATTCAAAAAAATCAAATCATTGACGGATAACTTGAGATTTAAACTAAAATAAAATCTTGAGAAATTTTCTTATTTGTTAAAAATTCATTTCCTAAACAGGGTATAACTTTTTTTCATATATATATATATATATATATATATATATATATATATATATATATATATATATGTATATTTATATATACCGAATGAGAGAAAAAAGAGAGAGAAAAAGAGATTCACTATTTCATGGACACAATCCTGGCTTTGTTGGTTGACAGTTTTCTTTTTTTTAATATCAATATTGCCTTCGTTTAAAAAAAAATGAAGTTGATCAAAAGCTATTTCTCGGAGAAATAATGAAAAAGAATGACATATACAATTAAACAAGGTTTTATTGCATATAAATATAAGGCGTTTACAAGAATACAATTATTGTATAGCTTGCAAAAATGCAATAAAACAGCTAAGAATTCAAATTATAATTTTTTAATCGAGGGATGAAACACATTTAATCTTTTTTGACCCCGGCCAAGGCAATAAAGCCTCTAAGATATAATTGGTTCCTGAGTGTTTACAAATATAAGAACAAAGACATTAATAATGAGAGGGAACGGTAAAAGTACAGAAAAAATAAAAAAGACGGAAAATAAAGATTGAGATTGCATTTAAAATGTTGGCGATAAAAGTTAAGTGGACAGCAAAAAACGGAAAGATAATAGCAAAGCGAGAAATGCCATCGAAGAAGCTGTTAGGATAGAACTTGCGGCTAAATCTAGACATTTCCACTTGATGAGAATTTTCCACCTATCCAGTACAACGCTTAAATGCATCACATTTCGTAACTAAAGGGGAAAAGCTCATCAAAAACAATCACCATAAAATATTTTTTAGCAAATTTACAGACAAGTTGAGCCACGGCGACTTTTAAAGTGACTGATGCCGAATGTTTTAGTTTAGGAACAAAACATTGTGTTAACAAATACACCGATATATATATATATATATATATGTGTGTGTGTGTCAAAAAGGAGTTGTCAATTGTGTTCACCCTATTTAGGCAATAATTCTTCTTTTGCGCATTTCAGTAAATGTCTCTACAAGCTGCTTTTATTTAAAATTTTATATAATTTCTCGTTTTTTTTTTCTTTTTTTTGTTTTTTTTACTGAAAATATTCATTCCGAAATATCAGCTCAAAGTTATCAAAGTACGCAAACATCTGTAGCTAGATAATATTTTCTAAGATTATATAAAAATTGTTTCTAAAAGCACCTTGTCAGTCGTTTTTAATGAAATGTGCATGCATATATATATATATATATATATATATATATATATATATATATATATATATATATAGTTTTTTGCATTATAGGATTATATTTAAATTCACCTATTGTAAAGAAGAATGGCAGTAATTATGTATCTATTTGGGAAATATATAGATAATTTTTTTTGAAAATTGTTCCCATCCATTCAATTCGTAGACAACGCTTTGTTTTTTCTTCCTTTTCGGGTCATTGTTTAAAATTTTCCACAAATTGATAAGGCGTTTCTTACTTCTCATTCATTCTTATTCACTACCACAAAGAATCATTCATTTTTTTTTTTCCATTAATAATTATTGCAACATGAGCAATTAAAAAAAAACAAAAAAAAAAAAATTCTGTTGCATTTATGGCTTCTTGAACGGCTGTTCCTGTCGGATTTGCTTTCCTGATTAGGTACATGACTTTTTGTCTTTCATGAATGACGTTCAATGACAGTCCGAGTGTTCTGCGCGAATTCTGTGTTTGCTGATAAAAACTGACAAAAAAGCTGCCATCACAATTTATCTATTAATTTTAGCGTCAACAGGATCGGCGCCTTTTTTTCCACTTTCGTCATCACAAATGTAGAAAGAAAACTATTGTGGGAGGTCGGTGGGTACGGTTTCCTTCTGATATTATACGACATTATTTCCTATTGTTAATCAAACGAAGAGAAGAAAATTAGCTTTGATGAAGAACGAACAAAGGAACAGCTAATAGTGTGTGTGCATATATATATATATATATATATATATATATATATATATATATATATATATATATATATATATATATATATGTGTATATATATATATATATATATATATATATATATATATATATATATATATATATATATATATGTGTGTGTGTGTGTATGTGTGCGCACGCGTTATTTTCCTTTCGTATGGAAACACAATAGTTGGACACGTAAAGAGAGTCCTTGCATTAAGGAACAATCTGATACACTGACAAAAAAATATACGCACATTCATATACACACAGAACAAACAAATAGGTACACTAATATTGTTTAAATTAATAGTAACACAATAACGATTTGATGAAAGTAAAAGGATTGAAATCCATGCAAATCAATAATCGTAGCCCTGTCATATATAGAATTACGCCATTGGGTTTATCTCTCTCTCACTCTCTCTCTCTCTCTCTATATATATATATATATATATATATATATATATATATATATATATGTGCGCTTGATAAATTGTCAAGATGAAAACAACACTGACATCTCATTTTAAGATATATTTATGAGAACAACACAAAAAATAACTTCCAATACTAAAAATCACTACTTCAATCCAATCGCCATTGCTTTTAATCACAGCCGCCAGACGACTTCCGAATCTCTTGCATCACTTTTAGACAGACTAATCCTTGCCCTAATTGCATCTTTGGTGTTGCAGAATGTTTTGTCTCTCTCTCTCTCTCTCCCTCTCTCCCTCTCTCTCTCTCTCTCTCTCTCTCAAAACTGTGCCCGTGTGCCCGACACATAATAATTAAGAAGATTGCAGTCTGGGGAGTTGGGTGGCCAAATGTAAGGTGTGATTTGGTTGCAGTAATTTCTGACAGCCATGACTGATTTCTTCTGCTTGTATGGCATGGTGCAGAGTCCTATTGCCAACCATAGGATCTTCTAGCAGCTGCCCTGTTGAACCAAAGTAGTACTAGCTGCTTAAAGAAATTGATTTAGGCCTCCGTGTTGAGTCTGAGGCCCTGTGAGAATATGAATGGGTGCATAACGCCGACACTACTAGTGATCACTCCAAACACCTTCGTAATCACCATTAAACTCACTCAAGTCTTCTCGAATCCTCTGCACTCTCTTCACATAGACACACAAACACTCTGAAATGTTCGTATTGGAGCTCCCGGCGCGGCTGTCAAGCAATACATAATGCCGATACCCAATTTTTGACTGAGTGACTTTGGCTATGTTGCTCTTTTTGTCACACGCTTTGGCCAACTGACCCTACTAAATTAAAAGTTGATATGGCGATAATTTACCCATCGCACCATGTAGTGTATGCATGGCTCTCATCAAAAAGGGTCTAATATCTCAGCTACGAATTAGTGAAGGTCAACACAGCCAAAAGCAGTAGAAACGGAAAATGGCATCAAATTTTAAAGTTGCATTTGAGTAGAAAATGCCTCCCAAAACTATTAAGACTGGGGAAGATATCTGTAATTTTATTGCTCTATGTGGCACTTATAGATATAATTCTTCCTATAGAGACACATATAGATACAATAAAAAAAAAAAAAAAGAATAACATACATTTAAATTTTCTGTTTCGCATCATGATCAAAGAGTGATTATTTGAAGGGACACTTACATAATTACTAAAGACACAATGGAAAAGAAGAATGCAGCAAGTAAAAATAACTAACGATCTTGTAATAGAACAGTTAGTGGGGGTGTTAGTAGGAAGATAAACATTAGGAAAAGCTGGTGTGTTGATAGAGAAACTGGAGGCTTTAGACACCGTCCTTGCAATTTTGAAAACAAACATACTTTCCTTCACCAAATTTAATGTGAGAGCTATTACATCTGGATACATACATACATACATATATTTACTTCCTCTTACACCTTTCTGCGTGTATATATATATATATATATATATATATATATATATATATATATTATGCAGTAGTACTTAAACTCTCGGAACTTCAACTTTAACGTTCTCCTTCTGCATTATTATATTGTATATAGTAAGAAGCTAAACGTTAAGAAAATCTGGTGTGTTGATAGAGAAACTTGCGACTGTAGACACCGTCCTTGCAATATTGGAAACACGCATACTTTCCTTTCTCCAAATTGTCGTGTGAGAGCTATTACAATTCGATACGTACATAGATACATACATATATTTACTTCTTCCTATACCCTTTCTGCATATATATATATATATATATATATATATATATATATATATATATATTAATTGCTCTATACACTTTTTATTTATATATATATATATATATATATATATATATATATATATATATATATATATATATATATTATGCAGTAGTACATAATCTCTTGAAACTTCAACTTTCACATTCTCCTTCTGCATTATTATATTGTGTATAAAATATATTTCTTTTGTATTCATGAACACGCTTTGGATTTAGATTTTAATCATTATACCAGGCCAATATACATCCAAATAAATTATACATAAATATGGTGGGAGCGGACCCATTCATAAGATAAATAACACTTCAATAACTGTTAAACTCCTAACATACGACACTACAAGAAAAAGTTAGAGAAGAATCAAATTCTCCTACGTCGGGGAGGGAATGTAATTAATAACAATAAGAAAAAAGAAATATTTATGACTCAATAGACAACACTTACCAATAAGCCTCTCGTAACTAAGTTGATAATTTCTCTGCCACAGGAAGACAAGACCAGCAGGTAAAATTGACGAATATTCAAGTTTTGCACAATGAATGTATTTATTTAAATGTCGTCAATTAAGGGTTTAAATATTCCGATATAATTAATCTAAAGCAACTCAAAATTGATATTAATAGCAATATTTGATCGCCAAATACATCCATTAGTTAATATGTCATAATATATCTCTTCGTATATGACAAATATACTAGTAATCTTTCAAGTATTTTACCTATCTGCGTGCATAGCAATCAATCATTAAATTAATAGATTTTCCCATATTCTGTTTCTTAAAAAAAAATCATTGTATGAATATTCCTATGAAGCTATTTCAAAAACATTGATCAGTCTATATCACAAACAGGGCGATAGATTCAAAAATTATTCGATTAATCAATGTTTTATTTTTTTCTATCGAACGATCACATTATATACAGAGTCTTCTATCGATCACAATTTATAAATATATATCAACGTCAACTAGATAGACAAATAAATCTGAAATCTATCTATCTATCTATCTATCTATCTATCTATCTATCTATCTATCTATCTATCTATCTTTAATTCTTTATTCTTTCTCTGTAATGGATTACTGATGAGATTCACGACATGATTCAAAGGAGACAGAAAACTCAAAAAAAAAAAGATAGGGAATGGAATACAGAGAACTACCCAACGGAATAAGGACCCAATGCAGGCAGACTGAAGACGAGTAGCTAAAGAAATAGCGTGCAGAAATAGAGAGATTGGGTATAAAAGAAAATGGAGATATGCAAAAACGAACAAGGAAACTAACAGAACAGAAGACATGCTCGTCAATAGGTTGCATAAAATCCAAGGATGGAGCAATCATATTACAGAAGGAAAATTATTCAGCGCCTGAAAGAATTACATTAGAGATCTTTTCCATGACGAACGAGAACAATCGTAAATATACAGAATTACCGAAGGGTATGAAAGTCTAAAACTGAAGTAGTAGCTGCACTGACAAAATTGAAAAGAATCAAAGTGGCAGGGCCAGACGGAACTGTAACATAAGTGCTGACAGCCTTAGATGATTTTGTCCCAGAAAAGATTAGAGAAATAATAAATGAAAACTAGAACAGTGGGGATATACCGAAATATCTTAGCAGATCTATTTTCATAGCACTAACCAGGGGCAAACGAATTTAAATTCCACCGAAGGATCGGCCGAATGAGCAATAAAACAAAGCTCATCACCCGTATTCTGATGAATAGTGCGCGCAGCAGAATCAGGCCAGAAATAGGACGAAAACAGTGCAGATTGGTTAAAGAGACCGAGACAGTTAACGCAATAGTCATACCCAGAATGTTATCAGAAAGAGCACTACAGATGTAGAAGAACGTGCAAGTGTGCCTTATAGACTACGTAAAGACGTTCAAAAAGTACGCCACAAAGATCTGTTAGAGCTGCTAAGCAACCCTGACATATTTGAGAAAGACATTAGAATGATCAAAAAACCTATACTGACAGCAAACCACCTGCATTATACAAAAAAATAATAAATATATACAACAAGAAAAAGGGTCGTAAGGCAAGGGTATGTCTTCTCTTAGGACTTATTCAATCTATACAGCATGCAGATTCCGGGAGAACTGGAAATTCTACCAGGTTTCATCATTGGCGGCCAAAATCTTAAGAACACGGTGCTGATAGCTGACACGGAAATAATATCACAATAATACCTACGGAAGACAGAAACAGAAGGGACTGGCTCTAAAATACAAGGAGATAGAATGCATGATTATCAGCAAAAGGATATGCTCGGAATGCCATTTACAGGTAGCTAAAGAAATAATGTGAAGAAATAGAGAGATTTAGTATCACAGTCAATGGAGATATACATAAACGAATAAGGAACAAATAGGACAGAAAACATGCTCATCAACATGCTGCATAAAATCCAAGGATGGGACGATCATATTAGAGAAGGAAAAAATATTCAGCTAAACAAGGAATACACAGTATACGCAGTGAAATGGACAGGACTAAAACGACACTCTCTTATTTCTTGAATTATGACACAGATTTTGCAACAGGAAGTTATTCAAGTTTTTATTTCAAGGAGCACGAAAAACCCGACTTCTTCAGTGTTTCTTGCAATTTTCTGTGTATTGCCCATGTCGCAGTTAAACTAACAAGCACTATACATAAACCTCGTAACATGAGCTATGTTTTATATTAAGTGCAAACAACATCAGGTCACCAGTAAAAAAATTGTTCGTTTGTAACTTTGCTTCGTTTTTTGCAAGATGTCGTATTCACTTTCATTTTTATCGATTTTTCTGCCAAACCTGGGGACCCTGTAGATTGAAAAGCTCGTCTTGACATTCTTTATAAATTTACGACGTTTGTGTGCAATTTCCTAGAGATCAGTCGAGAAATGCGGACGTGCATAAATAACATACACGCATACAGACACACACAGACACGCAGACGCCTACACATGCATCTTCTTATATATATATATATATATATATATATATATATATATATATATATATATATATATATATATATTATAATTTTATTATGAAAGATTACAACATATACATATTGAAAACCCAAGACAATAGCTTTCCTGTTTCGGCAATATTGTGTGTCTCTTCCGGCGATGGCAAGTAACTGGTGATTAAATGATTGTTCAGAAAATTTAAAAAGACAAAGTGTTACCAATTTTTTCGAAAGTTAAAGTAGGGCATACAAGGTCAGAATTAAAAATAGACTTGTAGGTTTGTCTTGATCATCCAAGTGTCAGATCTACGCTAAATAGAAAATTAAGATCGGACGGTGGAAGTGGTTGTTTTATTTTTTATGACATGATAAACCGGAAATTAGACAGGTCATCATTAACAATTGCGGAAAACATGTAAGCAACAAATATATCGTGATTGCAGACAATATGTTCAATTTTTCAAAGGACTTTGAGGAGAGAGGTAGGAGGTAATCAGATTTACTTTTAAAAATATGTGCTCAATACAAAGTAGAGAAATATATTTTATTTTACTCCTACTCCTCTATTCTCTCGATATGTATATATATGTATGTGTGTGTGTGTGTGTGTGTGTGTGTGTGTGTGTGTGTGTGTGTGTGTGTGTACGTAAATCGATCTCTCTATCGATCAGAAGTTTATATATATATCACCATCTGTACAAATTTTTCTCTATATCTCTCTATCGGTGTATTTATATGTATCTCAGCCTGTTAATACCTATCTATCACAGTCTGCTTGTACCTGTTTTGATGTGTTCCAATTTTTCTATATATTGATAAATCGAATTCATTATATATCTATCTATCTACCTACCTACATACTTATCTATCTATCTATCTATCTATCTATCTATCTATCTATCTATCTATCTATCTGTTTCTCTCTCTTTCTCTCTCTCTCTATCTATATACCTACCTCCCTATCTATCTGTCTATCTATCTATCTACCTATCTATAATTCACTCAGTTTTTTCTTTACACCTTTATTTCTTTCATTATAAAGGAGAAAGTTTCGAATTATGCGTGTCATAATTTGTAGCCACGTTTGTTTTACTTTTACAACATTGTTGTCTGAATCGGATGTTGCTCTCTTTTTTATTTTCTACAC
Organism: Acanthosepion pharaonis; assembly: GCA_903632075.3. Lineage (NCBI taxonomy): Eukaryota > Metazoa > Mollusca > Cephalopoda > Sepiida > Sepiidae > Acanthosepion > Acanthosepion pharaonis. The sequence continues at coordinate 7,920 of CAHIKZ030004416.1, read as the reverse complement.
AAAAGCACACTACGATCAAAAGGAAAAAAAAAAACGGAAAAATAATCAAACGTAAACATGACATGAATATAAAGCAAAAAGGAAAAGGAAAGAATGACAAGCCAACATTGCATAAACGAAAAATGGAAAAAAGACGGCGACATCAATAAACAAATGTTCGACAATTGTCAGCTAAAAAATGAAAAAAAAATCGAAATGGGAAATAAAAACTAAAGAAAATATAAACTACCCTATGAAAAACAAAAACAAAAAAAAACTATATTCAAGAAGAAAGTTTTCCAGAAAGCAAACAAATGGACCGTTCGGCTTTTCTGATGAAATCGCTTGACTTCGTTTTCTATATGTGCATTGTCTGCGTTCTTTAAATTCAGGAGACGCTTTTGTTCCGTTTCAGATAGCCTTCCATTTCTTTCTTTCCTTTGTTACCTTCACTTCCATTTATTTATTATTGGCTTTGTTATGTTCTCACTTCTCAGCACCTGTATCATATATATATATATATATATATATATATATATATATATATATATATATATATATATATATATATATATATATATGTGTGTTTTGTGATAATTCTTCCTATTCTTTTTTTCAATAGAGTGTTACAGTTTTTTACGAATATTTGTAAAGTTTACTTTTTTTTCTTTTGTTTATCTTGGAAGTATGAATTATATATAGATGTAGAAATATACACAAACGTTTTACTACAACGTTTCTTTTGTGGAAAATATTCAGAGATGTCACCATGCGAAAACTCGACTAAATAATCGCAAACAATGATGGATAACATTCTTACCGATGAAGAGGAGACTTAAGGCGTTAGAATTGTAGATCTACATTAGGATGTTGAGAATACCAAAAACATAACATGTTATAGACATAGAAGTTTAAAGGAAAATAAGAAAGAAAAAAAAAAACTTGTGCTAAGCTTTTGAAAAAGCAATTGATGTTCCTGGTATACAGAATGAGGTAAGATGGATTAAAGCAATTGCCATACACAGTATTTAAGGCAAAATGGACATTAGGAAACATCGAGTAACTTATCTAAGGAAATAGTGCAATGGATAGCGTTATAATTGATTACAAGGGCCTAATATTGGTTAGAGATACCACAGTTAGTTTGTTGTGTATATTCATAATTGTCAACATCCTGAAGAGGCTCGAGATTTGGAAGGATGTCACAATGAATGTCTTCAAATAAACGTGAATCTTTGTAAGATTTTGATGTCATTTATAAGCGTTGAAATGAAAATTTAATAACCCCACCCACTATCAGGTTTAAATCAACGTGCCCAGATTTGTATCCTTGTCGCAGAACTTGCCTCTTATTCGCCTTGTCTCCATATATTTTCATACAAGTTTTGTTTATGTTGTACCGCCTATTACTAATGGCCTGTTTTCTTTATCTCGCTATCAGCTGTTCTATCTATCTCATTCTTTCAATTTTAAATAGAGTTTTCGTAGCTGGGTTTAAACCTCCATGTCTTATGAGATTCAAGCCCGGAATTACAAAATGGTCTGAAGTGAATTTGTCAGTAAGGAACCGATGTTGTATTTAAAATCTCTGTGATAACTTCAACATATCAACTTAGATGATACCAAAGTATGATTTCCATTCAGCGAAGTTAATTGCATCAGCAATTTGAAATGGAAGCTGGCCTCCTACACATCTGTTGTAGATTTGCATAGTACAGTATGTCGGTAGCTGAAAGCGCCACACCGTGAAGGGAAATTTGATAGAAACTATAACAACCTCACCAGAAAATCCCCAACAAAATCGCCAATATGTAGATATTAATTAGCTAGATTCGAGTGGGAACTAAAACATTTTCATTACGAGAGCATTGGTCTTGTACGAGTTTTATAACAGTAGCGTAAGTCAATGATTAGACTAGTAAAGCAAATAAAAAAAGCAAAGACGAATGATTTGGTAATTTCAAGGTCCCTCTTTCTTTTCGGCCTTTTTATTAACAAGGCTAACGCCCAGAGAGTATAATAATGATTATCCTCATTTAAATATTTGAATTCAACACACACGCACATGCACACGCACAAACGCGCACGGACACACACAGACAGATACAGACACACACACACACACACACACACACATATATATATATATATTTATTTATTTTATTTTATTTTTGAATAAAAAAAGAGCACTTTAAGGTTCCATGTAATAAATTATTTCACCACAGCCCTTTTAAAAAGGGCTCTGGATCATCGGAATTTCCTTCCAAATGTTGAAATGAAAATGAAAAGAAATTTACACATGTTTGACGGGCCGTATTAACCATATGTAAATTAACGAAGTGAGGGGGAGAGAAGTAGAAGTGAGGAAGTGAGGGGGAGAGAAGACATGAGTGAGTTAAATGTACCATTTCAATTCTTTATCCCTAACCCCACTTGGTGTGGGCCGGACAAACACTTCACTTAACTTATGTTATCTTTAGATATTGATGGGTAAGTGGTGAAGAGGAAAGCCGACATAAAAAGGAAGAGGATAAATAAAATAATGCTGATGAGAGAAGGTTTCTTGGACGCTGTTATTTCGCAATACTTTAAAGGGTATATTTGGGGTTAAAGTTTGATATAAATTTGAACTGTCTTAGCATCAGACCGAGTAATTGATGCTATATAATCTTACCCATTCATATGAGGGGAACTTTTCTCATGAGAAAGTGCAATGAATATTTATCTTAGAGGCTAGCATCAGCCATACTGATGGAAGAGAAAGAAGATTATCTAAGACGATTTAATAACAGTAGTTTTTCATTTAAGAGGTATTAAAATTTTAAAAATGCAGCAATATTTCTACCTTGAAACAGTCAGAGTAGAGGAAATGTGAAGAAATAATTTTATAGACAATTCGCTATAATACATTAGTTAATTTATGTATAATTATCTAGCCATATCTTTGAAAAACATTGAAGAATACCCAGTCAATAAACAAGTACACGAAAACACACACAAGGTAAAATATTATCCTATACAGAAGTTTACTTTTGTTGGAATTATGCAAACACGGACACAGATATTCTGATACGAGTCTTGTGTTTAAGATTATCTAAACATCTATGTATTTTTACAAAAAATACAATGTTTTACACACAAAAACACACACACACACAGGTATATATGTTTAAATCTATGTATACACACACACACACACACATATAATATATATATATATATATATATATATATATATATATATATATAAAGATGTTATTCTATAACTTTTTTTGAACGAGATTTTTGTCGTACATACACAAATACAAGCGCAGATATCAATACGTCCGCGCCTGTATACAATATCTAACATTATTAAATCGCTGCAAGTTTGGAAATATATACATATGCAGGCATGAAAAAAACATATTTAGAAATATATGGATAGATAAGTATTGACATCATACTCGGATTTAAAAAAATGTTTTCTAATAATACTTTTGTCGCAGATAAGATTTCACTAAGATTTCCGAGTAGTTCTCCATTAAATTTGCTGAAAGGATCCATTAACTTTTACTATAGCTTTCATTCTGTGTCATTCAATATAGATATTTCTATGGTTGATACTTTAAATAATATTTCCCATGGAAAGAAGGAGAATCCTTGTCAGAAAATAAACGTACAAAAATCTCTTTTTTATTGAAATAGCATGTGACTTGGAAATTCATGTCTGAGTCTTAACCTATTCACAGAGACTTACTTTAACAACATTCAATAAAATTATCCGACGATCGGGCTATTTCCTAAGATCTGATTAATCTGGTCATGAGTTCAAACCAGTGAAAGGTCTTGCGTCTGGCCTTATAGTGGTGTAGACATGCCCAACTGAAAATGACAATTTGAAATGGGGTTGATGAGCATAAAAATAATAGGACACCTATAAAAAAGAAAGTATATTTTGTTTATAGGTCAATGGAGAAAATGATACTCTCATGACAGATTGAAGACAAGAGGAACAAGGGAAATAATTGCATAACCTACATAGCGAGCTTAAGTGAATGAATGTCGATAGGTTTTAGGAGAGATAACAACGACTAATTAAAAAGCTACAAAGGACAGGAAATCGTGAGAGTGAAATCATCGGTATCCTCCTGAATGGACGCAACACTTATACACCGAAACTTATGAAAAGTTCAGCATGTATTGTATTAATTCCACAAGCTGTAAACACACGCACGCACACACACACACACACATATATATATATACACACACGCACACACACACACACACACATATATATATATATATATATATATATATATATATATATATATATATATATATATATTGATAATATTAGTGGTTAATATAAACATACATATATGTACGTATATTTAAAACTTCTCTCTTGAATTTTGATCCCCACCTTCACCTCTAGACCGTCCTATTCTTCTCTAGGCTGTTACTCCCTACCGATAGCTTTCATTTACACTCTCATACATACAAATCTCACTAAATTTTATTTTTTATTCCCACAAGTTATTTTTTCTGATTTCTTTTTTGCATTTGTGTGTTTGATGAATTGATCGTATTTACGATCCCAATGTAATAAATTATAACCATGGAGTACTTGTGTTTAAAAAATTTTTATATATATATATATATATATATATATATATATATATATATATATATATATATATATATATATATATATATATATATATATATATATATATATATATATATATATATATATTTTTGCAATAAAATTTCTTTCACCCTATGGTCGGTTTTAACCAACTGGAGTGAAAGGGATAATTTTATTTGCAATTGTGCGCTAACAATATGAATTTGTTTTCGGAGTATGATGAACATTGTTAGACCTTGAAAAGCATTGCTCCTTAATTGATTGCATCAGGTTTTCATCACGCCTAGACACTAATGTCTCGACTGTCGATTATTTGTCCTACTACCATTGTCTGCGATGGACGTTAACCCAACCAAGGAATCGTACAAAATGTTAACGAACACACTGACAAGATTTACTTCAAGGATTGATTTCATAGAATGGATATACGGAGGACTAATTTGTGCATTGGTTCATGTTTAATTATAAAATACGAAAAATTTAAATAATAGTGGAATTATTCGTTGTTTCAATTAATCTGTGCAAGAGTGCATATATATATATATATATATATATATATATATATATATATATATATATATATATACGAGAGAGAGAGAGAGAGAAAAAGAGACGCACAGAAATACTGTTGTATAAGTGAGGGGAAATCGATCAACGAGTCGAGTTCGAATTCCTTAGGAAAGCTATGACTCCAGTTATATGTAAATATTTTACAGATTGAACCATATTGCCTTGATTAGCAGGCAACTTAGGAAAGTTCAATATATATATATATAAAAAAATATATATATATATATATATATATATATATATATATATATATATATTATTGTTAGTTAAATTCCCCATCAATTCTATGGACAAGATAAATTGGTATAAAATGACAATTGGAAAAATCTTAGATTTTGCCGACGCGTTTCGTCTTCCGATCTTTTCAAGGCAAAAATGAAATCGAAAATGTTTTTTTTGTTATAGTTACATTAAAAAATCCAAATTTAAAAGATAGACACTTCTGTCTAAGCCTTGTGTTTCTGGTAAATGTAAATTACCTTTATAGTAAGGTATTTTATCTTGGTTCATCAGGGCACGTCACTAGTTACATACATACATATATATATATATATATATATATATATATATATAAAAGAAATATAGTTTTAAAAAATGCTATATTTATGTGATAAATTGATCAATATGTAAATATAAATTTGAACATTGAATTCAACAATCAGAATCGACAGACTGTTTTCATGCTAAACGCAATCATCAATCCTGCGTTTAGCATGCAAAGAGTCTGTTGCCTCTAAGTGCTGCCCTCAGTGTTCAACCTCAGTGTAAAACAACCGAATCATCAAGAATATGGTGACAAAATTGAGGACAACAGCCATCAATATAAATAAGTATAATTCCTCGTCTTTGGCGAAGAAACCAAGAACTCACAAGTAATCAATTGATCTGGTCACGTAATTGAGCAAGACGAGTTGGTCGCCGAGCAACCACCTATACTAACCAGCTGTTATGACACAATATGCCTCCTTATCGATTTTCTTTTTAATATTACGTATCATCTGTTATAGTTAAATCCTTTTAATAAATCGCTATAAGTGTGTTTTCTATAATCTTATGTGAAACCTGTTCTGAATCGTGTAGTAGAAAGGTTGAAAACAATAATCAAGAAGCCTAGCGACAACTATAAGAAGAAATAGCTGTACACTTTCACTTCAATAGATATCGCTACATATTTAATCAGCTACATATTTAATCAGTAGTCAAAAATGGCAGTTACTCGGTTTAGTTATAATTGTGACGTCACCCCCCCTCTCTGCCCCACCTCCGTCTGTCCTGCGACGACCAATGTGACTTGGTATTGGTCGCGTCACCAAATGTGACGTTCTAACCTTTTGCTGATTCGGATGGGAATCTGGTTAGATTCAGTATCAGCCTTGTCGTTCCCAGCTCGCCTCAACGTCTGGTTACCGAAGTAACTGCTTTGATTTCTAGTCTAACCTACTCACATTGTGATTTGATCTTAGGTAGACGAAATCAATCAGTCGCCGGGCCGCAATGCAAGTCGAGTCTGAACATGGGTAATACCGCATAAGTATATGTAAAAGAAAATAAACAACTTGAAAAGTTCAAACGTGTTAAAAAAAAATAAAAACAAATATTTTTATATCTGGTTGCTGAATACAGGACTGCATCTTTCTCCCAAACCGCTAATGTGGATACGTGGCACTTTGCGTTTGTTAGGCGAGTCTTAACATCTTAAGTTGTTTTTTTTAAGAAACAGGTTTTTGGTGTATCTTCAGGCGATATTCGTAAAACTTGTTTTGGTGGTGTGAGTCTAAGTCGTTCTTCAAAAATAAATTGTTCTTGGTTAGAAGTTGAGGTCGAGAATGCGTGGATCTTCAGTCAGCTTTCTGCGAGGCGGGTCTCAGAGCTTACAGCTCAATTCTGCGTCTCTCAACTTCCAACTCCAACTCTCTCTCAACTCAACTCTACTGCCGTCCACTCGCTGCGATTCTGCTTATATGGACGCCGACCAAAACCAGGGGTGGGATTGTCGGGGGTTTGATGTTCCTTAATAATTCTAAATCCACAATAAGGATCTTCTTTCTTTTCGGTTAGGAAAATTTATTACTTTCCATTTTTGGAAGCCCATTATTTTCTACTTTAAGGAATCGTCCTCCCAAATTCTTCCTTTCTCATTTTGGTATCTCACACCAATCCCCTCAGAGGGCGTCAACAGGTTCCCCTCTCTCTCACAGTGGCATCTCACCAATCTCTTCAGGGGCGTCAACAGGTTTCCCCTGCTTCTTCATAGTTTAACTTCGCCTACCGCTCACGCCACCCTTCAGCCAATGAACGCTCAGCAGCTTGGGTGTTTGCAATTATCTCTCAAAGGAAAAAAAAATATCTTCCCTTTTTTTTTCTTTTTTTTTTTTTTTCTCTTCCACGGTCAGACGTCACACGACTCGTTGATGGTCTCTAATCTCTATCTTAACAGAATTTCAGCTGGACTTTATCAATCGAGATTTTCGACAGCGTCAAGTGGGTGGTTAGATGGACGTATTGGCACTATGTATCCAATTATCCATTCCGATAAAATTATTTTTCTATCATGGCCAGCTCTGACATAAAACAGGGTTTTCCCAAATGACATCTCCGCAGATAGTTAATGGTTTAATCTTTCCTTCTTTGTAACTTGTGGGTGGTTCAGCGGACATTTTTTCTCGGTCAGTGCATGACCTAATTAATATTATCTCTTAGCATTCTGTCCTGTAGGCCACTTGACCAATTTAAAATTT
>CAHIKZ030004415.1:0-28735 GCA_903632075.3 Acanthosepion pharaonis | reverse complement strand
ATTATGAGAGGACAAAGTTTTTAATTTTTTTAAATTGAGAAAACAAAATGTCAGAACAAAAAGTTTTTTTTTATTTAAATTAAATTATAAATTGGATTAAAAAAATTAAGTAATCTCACTTGAATCAGCTTAGAATTTTGGAACTAACTCATCAATTATGCTATCAATTTCCACATCTGTATTATATATAATTCAAAATAAAATATTTTTCTTTAACAACATAAATAGCACCAAAATAAATTATCAAATAAAGGAAAGGTAAGTATACTGCATGTGAACAAAACATTGCGCAAATTCAATTACAAACAAAACATTGGCTGCAAGTAGCAACAAAATAAATGCTGATTTTAACACATGAACAAAACATTTTCACCAATTTAGCAGAGTGTATCTTTAAGTCTGAAAATAATCAACTAAATCAAATATGATTTTAATAAGAAAATTAACACAATCATGAAATTTTTTAGTTACTGAAATAACATTTTTAGCGATTTTTATTTACATAAAAAAGCATCCCTGAATAACTATTTCAGAAAAAAATTATGCAATATCCAGTATGAGCATATGGAAAATTTGTCCCAAACCTTACCCAAAATAATTCAATAAAACTCAAAAAGTAATTTTTGTTGAGAGTGCATGCATAATGTAATAAAACACATCATTTTTTCTTTCAGACTTCACCTTGTAATTTTTCAGTGTGATTTTGAAATTGATCCCATTGCTATTCATAACGAGTTTTTTTTTATTAAATCAAGACATGTTCAAAGAATCGAGAAATCTAAAGTTTAATGCTATTTTTGAGTGTGAACAAATTTTAAAAGAATTTTAATTTTTTTTAAATTTTGGCATCTGTTAGATTATTTTTTTGCATGAAATCTATGCAAAAAATAATCTAATAATAATCAAAAAGGAAATAATTCTGAATACTCATGATGTATGATAATTCAATAACTTTTAAATTCAGAATAATTAAAAGACCACATTGGGTACAATTAAAAAATTAATAGCTAAGAAAATAATAATAAAAAAAGCAAAGTATCATTTTACTAAAAAAATTACTTCTACTACTAATAAAAATGCCTAAAAACTTTATATACAGAAATTATTTTTCTTTTAATACAGATTACCTTTATGCTATTATTTTTTAAATAAATTTTCAAAGATATTTAAGCTATTTAAAATGTGTTTTTGTTTCGCTTTTTTATAGGAAGTTGGTGGCTGCATCTAATATCTTTCATAGATCATTTGGTAAATGTTTGAGTTCAGTTACAGATGTAACGCTATAAGACACTGGAAGAGTGAAGAGATAGCCCAATAAACATACCAAGAAAAGAGGCAGCATTTTATTAAAATTCAGAAAGTTTGTTTTCTTCCATGAGCAAAAAAGGGAATAGGGATGACTTGAAGTAAAACAGTTTTATTACTTTGAGTAATCTAGCCGAAATAGTTGGTTGGAGAGGACAGAGGTGTGGATAGCGCATCACGGAAGGCAGAAGAAATTACTTGCTGGTGCCATCATTGGGTTGCGCATAGGCCTGTGTATGTTTGATGGTAGTATCAATCAGGCATGACCTTTTGGGCAAAAAGTGCCAAGCACCTGTCTGAACAATCAGCTTACTAAAGGCTGGTTAAAAGAAAAAACGTTTAAAACTAAGAAACTAAGAGAAGGAAGTAGTAGGAGCACACCAAATAGAGCATGAAAATAAGCAAACGATGAATGGTTGGAGAAGTAAAACAAGGAAATCTTGTTACCCTTGCAAGAATGTTTAGTATAAAGGGACTGATACTACTGATGATGATGGCGATGATAGGAGCCTGGAGGCACAGCTGTGACATTATAGGCTACAGTCAGATGGGCTGACCTAGAAAACACTTCTCAGGTTAAGAGAACATTTAAATCTGGAGTGTTCTGGCCTGGATATACTTAAACACACTGGTGGAGATAAAATTGTAATGGATATAGACAACAGATGTAGATTTCTAAGTGGATATTAAAACTATGCCAAGAGTTACCGCTGTCCGTTCAGAGTCATTTTTTATGAAGCGATTTCAGGTAGTCAAGATGGGTGAAAAATATCTTTCATTCAGGCTTAAAACAGGAGGCTGATTTGGATAATAATTTTTCAATTGAAGATAATGATTAGAGCAAATGTTGCATGTGGCCTGAAAGAAAAGAAAATTAAATATTTTATATCTTTTTCTGGAGATTTTATTTCTCCATAAAATAAATCCATACAGCCATTTCTTATGCTTTTGGCAGTGTCCAGCTGAAACCGGATGATGATAATTGTTTCAAGGGGTGATCATTTCCATAATTCATCTAAAATTTGAAGTCAGTGAAGAGCCTTTTACTATAGGTGAGATGGCTAGCTTTTAGTTATGGTTCAGACTGCCCCTTGTTAAAGTCCCTAGAAAGGGATTGGTCAACCAGATCAAATGACACCCCCAAAAGAGTAGTAACAGGTTGTTTCTATGGAAGTTGGGGGAAGCTATGAGTGAAAGTCAGAGATGCCGAAGAAGGCAAGTTGGAGTTTGATGTGTGGATTAACCCTCTCACTGCCACTAAGGGGCTGGAGTTGAGACAAAGGAATGGTTGATATTTCTATGCCAGTCAGACCCCCACCTGGTTGAAGTATTACTAAACCAGACATTTTGAGGCTTTCAAAGAACAGGGCCACAGATCAAGTAGAGTAGAACCACAGGTCCAGTGAAACAGATCAGCAGACTCCAGAGTATTTCAGCAAAGTCCACAGAAGAACTGCAAGAAAGAGTTATCACTTAAATTTGAATATGAATGTGCCTAAGAACTGACTAGGCTACCTCCTGGACCCATGATCGTGTACCAACCTAAAACCAACAATTAGATGCCCAGAGTGAGCAACTAAGAGCCCAAGTCTTAAGCTATAATCATCCATCACTTCCACAGTTTTCTTTTTTTTTTGAAGCTTGTATTTTTTTTCTGATATCACCTTGTATAAATGAATTGTTAAATTTGAAAAGAATTGTCGTCTCCTTCATTATATAACCATCAAAGCTGCTGTTAGCCATGGTATACCAACTTCTGCAGCAGATTTCTGGTTGTTTGAAATCAGTCACAAACATGGGCATTCAGCTGGACTTTTTGACAACTGTAGAAGTTACTGCAGTCAACGGTTGATGGAAGAAATCTGATATTGACAGTCATTATCAGATATTCAGTGAGCCCTTTAGCTCATTGGCTGACCGGGCAGTGTTTTACAGCCAGAACACAATTTTCAAGAAACCGAGTTAAGTGATAATAGCAAGGTCAAAATGGTTAGTCACATTTGTGATTTGAAACCATATGAGTTACTACTGAATAAATTGGAGGGTGAGATAAGTAAGCTCGATATAGCCAGAGTGAAGGTAGCACAAAAGTATATACTGGGGAGGGGAGGAACCTTACACTGTTGTACTCCCTGGAATTGGAGACAGCTATAATGGTAGCCCAGTAGAAAGATATGGGAAAAATCTGAAAGGAATTAAACTGCTGCAAACAAAACAAGAGAGAGCAGTAATCCCTATTGTTGGAAAAGTGCTGAGTGTCCTTTTTGGAACAGTGACTGAAGATGATATCAAGGTTATAAGAAGAAAACTGGGAGACCTGGAAAAGGATCAGAAAGTCCTAGCCCAGGTGGCAAGAAAAAGTGTATTGATACTGAATGTGAATTAGAACTAGCAAAGAAGAGGGCAAGTATCAATTGGTTAATAAATAACCTGCAAGACAGGAAGTAGCTAATAATTCAGAGGCCGTGACAGCTGAATTACAAGAATTAAGTGGTTTTATACAGTAGTATTTCCAATTAATGACCATTACTAATAAGGTGTGACAGACTAGTCAGTCCCTGATGACTTTGTTAGAGCATGTGAGAGATCAACTGGATATGTTATCATTAGGACATTTGTCCCCAAGCATAGTGACTCCTGGCCACTTGAAGGAATTATTGGCTGAGTTATCCCATCATTTGAAATTATCAGTGGACCCCCACCAAAGAGTTATGAAAATATTACAATGCACTCAATTGTGTTACCTTGTTAGAGGATAAAAAGTTATTGATCTTGATGTACATTCCATTGTAGGACAGAGAGAGTATTTCTTAAATATATCAAATAATAAACTTACCTACTCCTTACCCCAGAGTAGAACAGAACTTAGGAGTGGTTGCGAGATACCAAATTAAAATGGAGTATATAGTTTTGAATTCAGGTAGGACAAAATCTATGATGCTGATGACAGAAGAAGCAAAGAAGTGTTGGGTTGATGCTTTAGGAACATATACCTCATTAAGCTCCATTTATGTGATGAGTAATCACAGGTTGTGTGTGTTTGAACTGTTTAAAGATGATAGAGAGGGGATTAAGAAAAATTGCCAAGTAGAAATATTGACAAACACAATGCTACCACAAGCCATCATTATATCTGATGGAGTTTGGGCATTTGCCATCCAGAAGCAGATTGATCTGTCCAGGGTATATGGGGGAGAATCCACTAGAACGTTGAGGGTAGAATCATCATTGTCCTTAATAGAAATCCCCACAAGATGTTTGGCATTTGGAATATCCATCTCCCTACCCACATATTACCAGGCTGAAGAAAAATATGAGGAAAAAGATTCAATTATAGAGATAATTGAAAAGAGTTAAAGTAACTAGACAGAATTATGGGAATCAGTAACAGAAAAATTCCGTGAAGTTACCTTAAAGTAGATGCCGAGGTCATTGAAGCCAATGGAGAGAATTAGTCTGGATCAATTGAAAGACAGGTTAAGTACTTTGGGAGAGGAGAGTACAATTTGGAAGGAAAATAAGAAGACCATAATAAACTGGTCAGCATTACTAGGTACCTTATTGCTGCTATAGTAACAGCGATATGAATGTTAAAAAGGCATAGGAAAAAGTCCATTAATGGTATTTTGGCGTGTATGCAACAGATCAAGAAGAGAATGCCATGCAGTAAGTGAGGTTAAGACTCCCTATATAAAGGTTTAATAACTAGTAAGGGGTGATGCGAACCCAATAATTAAACACTGGATGATAAAAGAATAAGAAAGATTTAAAAAAAAAAAAACTGCATGACATAACAGAAGAACTGTCTATATCTTTGAGATGAGGCATTATGATTACTTACATTATTTACATTATTTGAATTGTTATCTTCATCTTCATTGCCATATTCACAGAGCATTTCGGTCATTGTACACTCCGGCCTTCTTTATTATGAGAAGGAAGGAGTTAAGGTGGATCAATATTCTGCTACCACTACTCTTAAGAGGAGGGATCTCCTCAAAATTGGGCATGCAATTAATTTTCCAAAGTCAGATGACAAAGGACTCTTTGTAGGGATTAGGGGATTTAATGAAATCCCAGGCCCTGTCAGACTCCACACTGGTTTTGGAAGGAGGTTCATATAAACTTAGTGAAAGCGACCAACAGACAGTTATTCAAGAAGCCAGACAAGAGATGACTGCTTCACCCAATTTCATGTAACTTCCTCCAACTTAAGTTGTTCCAAAAGCTTTGTCTATACTTAGTCGCAATGAACAAAGTGGCACAAAATATTCGAAGAAGGAAGGGTCAATAATTCTGCATGACAAATATATTCATGCATGAAGAACTGATAATTGTACTACCAGCTCTGTATAGGAAACATTATATAAAACATTTTCTTTTATAAAATTTATTTTTTTTTTACTTGTAACTTCACTCTGTCCAGACCAGACTAATTCAACGATTCCTGTCGACAAGTTGATCCTCACCAGCCTTATGATCTAAATCAAAAACAACATGGGAAAAGGCAAGGTTTGGATTGAAGTGATCCATGGGGATTGAACATCGAATAGACTGACTGGGTGGATATCATACAGAAAGAATTTATTAGTTACATTTTAAATTAAATATGGATACATGGTTGGTTGTGTAAACAAACAATACCTTTTACTATCTCATAACTGTTACATTTTGGTTGTGTGCAATATGTTGTTTTTGATGGGAAAATTGAGATGCATTACAGGAATACACATAGGGAGTTTACTGCATCATTTTAGATTTTTTATGCATCAGGGATGCAGGACATGCACCTAGCAGCAGTAGTTTTATAAATATTTCTAAATTTATGACCTGAAAAGTTCTGTCAACACACTTCACAAAATCTGACCAAATAGCAGATTTTTGTATAATTTGGTTAGGCCAAGAACTTTTCAGCACCTCTTTGTCATGTATGCTAAATAATAAGTTGAATTTTTATTTAATGAAATCTATACATGTATAAATATAATCAAGTGAAATTTCAAGTTTTGATTATATTTGTGAGAAAAAATAAATTTCCTATTTTTCAGATAATGTTACTAAATATTCATATGAAGAATGTAAATAAACAAAGTGCAGTTGTTTAATAAGAAAATTTTAATGAAATATATATATATTAAATTATGAGAATGTACATAAATATTTACATTTTACAATTATAAAGTGAAAAAGCTAACCTTTTCAAAAGAGCTGGGGAGAACACTACTCGTTCCTTTAGTGATGCCTGTAACAAGTGGTATTCCTGGTCTTTTGGGAGCTTTAGTCACTACAATAACATTAGGCCTACTCACTGAAATAGATAAAAACATATGTAAAAAAATTGCAATTGGGAAACTCAGCAAATCAGGTTATACTCTAGATAAAAGTCAAAAGGAAGATTCTGTATAGGACATAGTTGCAATTCTTGCATCTATATTATCATCACAAAACCCTTTCCAAAAAAAAACTTTGCACTACTTGAACTGACTGGGATGTTTTCCTATAATTGAATATATAATTTTTAAAATAAATGTTTAAATTTGAAACTCACTTGCACAATGTAATATCAATTGCAGTTTACACAAGCCTTATTCTCATACTTCAATCAAATACAAAATGAAGATTTTGTTAGCTATAAATTGTACTCAAATTAATGTGACATAACATGCCATCTACATCAACATTGACCTTTCTTTACTATTTATAATTTTATGTGAGAATGGGAAAAAAAATTTAATAATTTTAAAATTTCCCCAATAATTTTATGAAATGAAATATTTACAAATTAATTTATGATAGAATAGCAAGTTAGCATGGTACATAAATGATGCATCTGGAGGGGGTATGAAAAATTTGCACATCATCAAAGAAGTATATTTTCGGTCACCCAGTAGGATGGGGAAGTGGTAAGAGGAAAACATAAATGAACAAAAAAAAAAAGTCTAACACTCATCCTACAGATGGCATTTTAAACTATACCCTGCCAAAGGCTCCAAGGAAGAGGTATTTATTGAATCATACCGTTTCAAAAATTATGAACTCTTGGATTAACTTTAACTTAAATATCTGGAGTTGCAAGATTTCACAAAAAAAGTATTCAGATTTTTTAGAAATCTACATTTTTAGCTAAATGTTTCTTTTTATTTGAAATATAAATACTTTACAATCTTCTGTAAAATCACTCCCTAAAATCACCATGTTATTTTTTTTTAATTAAGCTCCTTTATTTTACTTCACATGAAAATTTGTGTAAACTGACCATAAATTCATCTGTCCCATTTTTTATTGCAGCAATAAACATAGACAAAACAGCCAACTACATTTTTATGAGTACTTATAAGTTAATAAACATAATGCTTTTTGAGAATTGAAGGAATGTATATTTTGTGTGACTTGGTAGCTGATTTTGAGGATCATTTGGACTGTACTTCTGATATTTTTCTTGATTTTCCAGTGACTGAAAAAATTCATTGGAGAGGATGGAAACATGTCCACCCTTGTTAGATTATTTAATGTTGAATCTAGTATGGGGCACACAGTGAGGATCAAACTAATTACTTAGTAGTAATAGACAACCAGGCAATCCTTGCTAATCATTATATAATGCTGAGTCACCTACACCATTGGAAGGAAAAATGATCAAACCTGGCTGTTATATGATTAAACAAAAAGATAAATAAACTGCCTTAGGTAAACTAATAGACACAAAATAAGGGTGTAATTTAGCATTATACTTACATTGCAAATTAAACTCTTTACAACAAATTTCAAAAATTTCAAAAACTATGTCATTTCCATTTTTTGGCAGTTGTTGCTGTTTTTAAAGTCCTCAAGTGATGTGGTTTCTGTTATTTGGTACAGTTCTTTGTAAATGTCAACATTATTTCTGTAGTTTAATATCCAGTCTTCTGTTATTTGCGCCACTTCTGTAGCAATGTTCAAAGAAGGATGATCTTTTTTCAAGACCCTTCAGGCTTCACTTGCTCAAAAGCCATTTTTAATCATTGATCTTAGAAAAGCTGTTGTATACAGCTGACAGTTTAGATATTTCTGAAATGGGTTTGGTGCCATGCATGACATCCATATGAAAAGTCATCTGATGAGGTATTTAAGAACATGATTCAAGTTTTCAGGTTAATGTTTTGGTTTTGTAGCAATTTGCAGTGTTGGGCAAAACTACCTCTGCACAGCTTATTCTATGTTCAATTTCCTTTTCTCCTATACTAAATTTGTTATAACTGATCCATATGCTGGGGTATTTGAAGTGTTTAGTATTTACTAATTCCATATTCTGAATTTTTATAATGGATTCATGATAGGTGTCATCACTGCTTTCATTCCAATTCCAGATCATAGTTTCTGTTTTGGAAAGATTTATCTTCAGTCCTATTTCTTGGAACACTTGGCAGAAGATGTTGATTTTCCATTCAAGATCATTCTTATCCAAGTTATGAACACCTATATCATCAGCATAGACTCACCATCATCAGTACATTGGTTTTGAGAAAGCAGGATCATTGTTTTCTATTAATAAATTCATTTGAGATGTGGTATGGAATGCTTAAATGGTCAGTGCTCATCTCTTTACATATGTGTTTGTAAATATGCAGAGCATAGTCTAGAAAAAGATTGAATAGACTGAAGCTCTTATTTTCTCCTTATTGTACTCCTGAGGAGCTTTAAAATGTTTCTGTATTGTGGTCCTTGCCAGACACATAAAATTTTGTAGATCTGTAAGTTTCTCTATTATAGCAATGCATTCAGTGAATTCAGAGCTTGGAAAGTGGTTTTTAACAGAAGAGAAGAGGAAGTCTTTATCAATGTGGTCATATAATGTTGTGAGTTCAACAAAGCAGATATACAGTTTCCTATTAGAGAGGTAAAAATTTTCTTAGAGTTGTTTGATGACATATACCATCATTGTCTTCCCATAACGAAAATGAAACTGTGTTGTGAGGAGTTGACTTTTATAAAATGACGAGAACCTAGTTAACATAATGTTTATTAATACAAGGTGCAGCATAAATACCTCCACATAATGGTAAGACATTAGTGGCAATTGTTTCGTCATCTAGCTAATGTCTTACCATTATGTGGGAAGTATTTCTGTCACACCCTGTACTTTCACCATGATGGATTCAGGGATGGATACCTCTGTATGTGTGAGGGTCTTGAGGGTTACCTTTTAGTTTCCATAATGCATTAATTTCTATTAGAATCAGCAATGCATCCCCATATCTTTCATATAATACAGAAACTTGTTATTGAATTTAATGAGAAAGTTTACTTGATTCTATAGCAATCTGATTTGATTGCTTACATCAAAAATATATATAAATTGTATAAATTACACAATTATATTATGCAAGTAGCAAGACAGTTTCATTTGTTCTTCAACTAACTTTTGAAGACTTTTCTCAACAGTGCCTGATGTAGCATTAAAAAAGTGACCAAAGAGAGAAAAGAAAAGTATTACAAAAAAAAAAAAAAATAATGAGAAAAAATGGAAAGAGTTCTAAAAGCTGTATTACATACCTGTACCACCAGAAGCTGATTTTACAGCAGTAAGGTGCAAAGTCTTTGGACTGACAGTTTTAGTTGTTGTAATAACTTTACCACCTTGAGTGTTGATATTCAATATTTTGCTATTACCTGCTTGACTCACTGTGAAAGAAAAATAAATTTACCTTCAATAATTTAAAATTGAATAACTATTTTTAAACATATAGAAATATTAGAAAATATTAATGAGCAGTAATTCTAACATTCTTTAAACATTTTCTTTAAAATATCTTAAGATATTTTCCAAGATATATACAAAATCTCTTTACAAGATGAAAAACTATTTTCATTATTCTACAGTAATTTGGGAGAATTAAATGTTTCTTTTCTTTAAGCATTACAATAAATAAAATTTCTTCAATAATCTATAAAATGCAATCTTTATCAATACAGAAATGATTGTCTATCTACTTGTCTTCTGATTTCTGGAGAAACAAGAGTAGAGAAGAGAACAAAATTGATATTAAAATATCAGCAATAGTTAAAAACATGTCCTATATTTTGCAAATATTCCTTACTGCACTTCCTTTAAATTCATTGAAAAGCATTTTTCTTATAAATCCTAACATTTTTATTTTGGTGGAAATAATGAATAAGCTTTACAAAAGTGTAATTTGATTTAAATTACAGTCTAAGGTTTGAAAATTAGAACACATTACATATTTTGTTACACAAAAACAATGCGATCTACATCAGCTGTATATGGTTATTGATCATATTGAGATTTTCAAATGAGAATATATTGAATCCACTTTTGATTTAAACTGCTACTTGTAAAATTATGTATAGTAGTGAAAATAAATGAAATTAGAGTGTTATGAATGTAATTTCCTTTGTATCTTTTTAAAAACATTTAAAAACAGTCCAGCAATAGTCGTTAATCTCACCTCTCCCTTTACTGCTTGTACACTTATATAGTCTCTATGCCTTAGTTATGCTAATTAGACAGTCACTTACATATCACTACATCTCCCTAAAATGCAAATGTCTTATACCCTGGGTACTTTAGTCACTACTGACCTTAATTCGTTTTCAGAGTTTCTTTTATATCTACTCTACCTTCTGAGATATTAATGGAGATCTCAACCTGTCTTGCTTTGTCTTGTATTTAGAACCATCTTCTTCATTTATTGACGCTTCTGAAGGTTCAGAATATTCATTTTGGCTATCTTTATCATCCATATGTTCATTTTCAGACATCTCATCCTGTAAAGGTGGGTTTTGTTTTTGTTTGATAAAATCATTATTTGAAATATCAGTAGTAGTTTGGAGAATGGGAACATGATCTGGGAAGCTATTCAAAAAGCTAACTAAAAAGATTTGGATGTCATTTGGTTGGATCTGGCTATTGCCTATGGATCTGTACCCCACCACGATACAATTGTCCCTAAATATACCATATTCTGGAGGAAGTATCCAATATGCTAGGCACTTACTTTGATGGATTCCTCATACGGTTCAAGACAAAAGGATATACAATGACCTGGATTAGACTTGAGGTTGGAATTGCAATAGGTTGCACAGTTTCACCAATATTTTTTGTTCTAACAATGCAGTTGCTTCTTAAAGCGACAAAGAGCAAAGCAAATATTGTTGAGCTTGGTGGAGGGTATCAAATGCCACTAGTAAAGGCATTCATGGACAACACTACAATCCTCTCATCCAAAGAATCTACAATTCTCAAGCTATTAAGCCTGATGGATGATCTGATGATCTGGTGTAGAATGAAATTTAAACCCAAGAAGTCTAGAAGTCTCTCCATTAGGAAAGGGAAGTTAATTCAAATATAAATTTTGAAGTGGGTGGTCAAATAATCCCTACTCTGTTAGAAGAGCTGGTTAAAATTTGGGGATGATGGCATGATGGGTCCTTAAAAAATACTAATCAAGTTAAAAAGACAACCAAGACATTACAAGAAGGTTCCCATGAGGTCAATCACTGTCCACTACAAGGGAAATAGAAGGTATGGTGTCTTCGGCATATATTTACTCCAATGCTATTATGGCCCCTTCTTGTATACGAAATCGCTGCAAGCACAGTTGAAACAATGGAGGCAAAGGTAAACAAATATACCCGAAAATGGTTGGGTTAACCTTTGGGTTTGTCTGATGTTGCAATGTACTGCAGACAAGCAAAACTGAAGTTGCCACTCAAATCAATTGTGGAGGAATTCAAATCCGAGAAGGTCACACTTCAAATGATGCTAGATGACTCCAAGTGATAAAATCATTAAATCCTACATTGAAAACAGGAAGAAAGTGGAAAGTCAAAGACACTATAATAAGTGCTAAAGAAAATCTGGCTTTCAAGGAGGTCATTGGACTTACTCAAACTGGGAGACAAGGGTTAGGAATGAATGAAAAGCAGTGGTGGTCAAAGACTACTGGCAAAGTTCACCAAGACATGGTCATTCCGGAAGTAAGAAACAAAGGGGACAATAGAAGATTCATAAAAGGAGTACAACAGTCCAAGTGTAGTGATTAGGGAAACATCATCTTGGGAGTCTGTTCCATTGGGCAGCGATTTGAGTGGAACTTACTAATCACCAATGGAATACAGAGAGAATGTAGGTGCTTTGCTACTATGTAAGTTTCACAGCAGAACCTAGCACTGGTGGAACCAAGGAATGTAGTTCATCCAAGCACTTTCCACGGAAGTAGAGAACATTGTGGGTGAATAATAATTTCACCCACAAAGACTTGGAGATGCTTTTGAACTCTATCAATACTTTGGTAATTTCTATGCCTCATTATAGGAGTGATAACATTTTCTTTAGGTTTGCTTCATAGTTTTTTTAACATGCCTGTTTCTTCCATCTTCACTGAGTTAATTAATTTTTTAGTGTTAATGTTAAGAGCATCATTTCCAACAAGCAATGTTTTTTTTTTAAAGTTCAATTTGCAACAATAATGGTTATTATTTCAAATGTGTTTTCCAGTTCTAGCAACCCTTCAAAATATCCCAAAGCTTTTATGACTGATGCATCGAACTGGCATAACTGCAGAGGGCTTTCACATAGTTTTGGTTTGCCTATATGCTCCCAAAAATTTATTTGTGTTAGTGTTGCTTTGCTGCCTGCATCCATTTGTATATACAAATCTACTTGTTTATTTGAACTTTTAGTAAAATATTTTTTTGTTTTGTTTCTTTCTTCACTGAGAAAACTTGAATATTATTTTTGTCTTGTTTTTCTTCAATTCCTTCCATGTTTTTCTTTTTAACTCTGCACACTGCTTGAAAATGGTTCTTTTTTAAACAATTAATACAGGTCTTTTCAACTGCTGGGCATTTTTCTTTATTTCATGTTCATATCCACAGAATCAACATTTATTACAGTTTTCTTCAGCAAGTAGGTGTCAGTCTAAATTGTTAAATTTCTCTATTAATTCTTGTTGCTAAACAAAGTCAATGCAGATGTTCAAGGATATATTTCCTAGTTATAATTGTTCCAGCATTTTGTAGCAGTGTGTTGCATTTGAATTAATTTTTCTTCAATTGTTTAGCTTTCTCTTCCAATTTTTTCAAACTCACAATATCAAGACACAATTTTTAGATGCAAAAACTTTGTAACAGGTTCATCAGCTTCCTATCTGGTAGCTATGAATTTTGATCTCTCTGCAATTACTAATCTCTTTTTAGGTCACATATTTTTCTCTATTATTTGACTTATTTTCTCAAAGTCAAATCTTCCAGTTTCACTGGATAAGATCGTTGAAACTTTCATTATAGCTTCACATCCAGCTGTGGCCAAGAAAAGATCCATAAATTCGTTTTCTACCGCACTTGTTGTCTTAGTTTTTTTGCTTCTATCTACTGCCACAGAACCTTTAAGCCAGGCCTCCACAAAGTCAGGGTATTCAAAGGATAACATATTTTCTATTGATGACGCCATTGTTAAGAAATGTGACTTCCTTCGTATTTTCTCATTCTAGAGGTAGTTGTTAATTTCACATATCATATTCTGCCCCACCACTTACTGCTTAAGGACTTACATAGTGTCTATGCCTTAGCTATGCTAATTAAGCAGTCATTTACATATCACTACATAGAGGAATCATAATTTTGCTAGTATATAATATTTTGAATTACAAGTTCTTTTAATCCAATCAAATTTTATGATCATAAATTAATCTACAGTATTTACATTAGTCGGACTATTTTTCCTCATCTTTGTCAGAAAATTTGTCATTTTTTCTTTTGAAAAACACTGTTTCGCTTCGGCCTTCTTCAGGTGGTTTGAATTTCAACTGAACCCTTTATTTTGATCGCTGGGGTAGACTGTTCTAATTTTTTTTTTTTTTTTTTTGTCAGTTATCAGTTATCTCCTGCTAATTTTCCCTCTGAAAGTTCTCCACTGCCTTAACCAGGAATTGAACTCACCTTCTTTGGGTCTGTCACTGGATCTAACCAACGCCTTTATCCACTGTGCCATGTGTCCTTGAAATTAATCAATTTAGACTAATGTCCTTTGTTCCCTTTTAAATTCTTCTGGTAATATAAACAATGTTTTTCTTTCTTCCATTCTTTACAAACTGGGCTTTAAAATATTTTGGAATTCATTTTCTGGAAATAACTTCTTTCTTTTTTGTGTTATTTATTGTTCATTAAGTTCTACTCATAAAAACATTATTTTTAATTTTGTAGTTCAAAGAGGAAGAGTCAATAAGAACACTGATACATCAGTATACACCAAAAGGAAATTACTGAACAATGAATTCCTTCAAAGTTTTTACATTGTTTATATTAATATTTAAATTCTGGAAATCCAATAATTAAAATATTTGAATGCAGTATTCACCAAAATACTACAAATAATTAATTTTCAAAATATAATCATGTTTTTAATTCTATTTGAGGCATGTTTTAAATTTCAAATGTTTATACTGGATATTGCTTCATGTTTCCACTGTCCTCTTTATATTACTATGAATTTTTTTTCTGATAATATGTTCTACATAAATATAAAAATAGTAATTGTGTAAGCACGTTTATTTCTTTTAAAGCCTATTCAAATATAAATGTATTCAATTTAACTTAATTGAAAAATAAATAAAATAAGTTTGAATTAAACATGAAAAAACAATTAAACATGAAAAAAGTTATTTCAGACATTTGGGTAAAAAGATAAGTTCATAAAGCTAATGGGAAACTTACTGTTAAACAAAACAAATTACTTAGAATACAATAGTAAGAATGTATAGTGAACAAAACAAGATCTAGATTTAAAATTCAAATGCTAAGCACTGACTCATTGATTTTGTTAGAAATTAAAAAGACTTGAATTTACAAACTTTATAGGTTGATCATCACTAATTCAAAATCATTGGAACCTGTACAAAATAAGAAATTTCACACTTTTACTAATGGTTTTTTATTTTTCTGTTTAGAAAATTTAAAAAACAAAATTGCTAAAAAAATCTTCAACTCTCAGAAACAAATTCTTTTATGGCCCTTTTCTTGGATGAGGTATGGTGTTTGTTCTTTGTCAATGGAAAGGCCTTATTTATTGACTGGAATTAAACAATAACCTTTTCAAATGCAAAAAAAGAAAATAAAATGATTACTAATTTTTGTCACCAGCCTCAAAGCAGTTGTTGCAGCAGCTAACATACTTGACAAACATACCAGGTGTTATTATTAACTCTAAAATTCTCCCTCATTGTTTGCTTGAAAATGAGTAACTTTAAGACTGATGATTACTACAAAGATAGTTGTGGTAGAAAATGTGATATTAAGTTGAATACATCTTACATAAATTAATGCCTACATAAATGCTTCATTCTAATAATTTCTGAGAACTTTTGACGACTTTTCTTAAATAAAAAACATTATTTTATTTCATTGAAAATTTATTGATTTGCATGTATATAAATTTGTTGTTTTACTTTAGAATTTGATTTTCTTGTTTTAAATTAATTTTAAGCTATCTAACTAACAAGGCCAAATCAAACTAATCTGTTTCTGTGACACCCACCATTGGCCCATGATCAACTCCCAGTCACGGCGCAAAACTGTAATGTTTTTTCTACTGGTATTTTGGGGTTGACTCTTTGTCGCTGCCACCAGCCTGTGTCTCAGTTGATCAGTGGTCATTGCTACTCAGCGAAATTTTCTTGGTCAGGATACCAATATGGGATACTGGCCTGTTCAGGGTCAAATTCTGGTCATCAATGTTAACAGCTTCACCAGCTGTACCTGTTCACTAAGCTGGTTATACCCTGCTCTATCTCAAACATCTGGTTACTGGAGTGACTTTGATCTCAAGTCTAACCTACCCATGTTGTGATTTGATCTTGGGCGTGAGATCAATCAGGCGTTGGGCTGTAGTGTAGGCTGAGTCCAGACTGAAGGTGGTATTGCACAAAGGAAAAAAAAAAAAATAAAAAAAAAACCCAAGAGGTTCAAGTATGTTAAGAAATAACAAATTAACTTTATCCTTCTGTTATATACAGGAGTGTGTTTTTCTCCCAGCCCATTTTCTATGAAATGTGACACTTCTATGTTTCAAGCAAGTTGGTATTGTAAGTCAACTTTAGTTCTTAGGTGTTGGTTTTTCGTTCATCAGTATAACTTGCTATTGGTAGGATAGGCAAAGTCGGAGGTTGTGGAATCTCTCGGTCAGCTTCTGCAAGGCAACACTCTGGTTAGCTCTGACTCTAACTCCAAAAACCAGCTCAACTGCCGTATCACCACAGGAACTTCATTTTACCCAATTTGTTTATATGGGTACCCACCAAAACCTAGTGTGGGCCAGACGCGGCCTGGGGTTCTTGGTAAATCTCAATTTCTAACAAGAAATTTCTTTCTTGTCAGGCCAGGAAAATTGATGACTTACCATTTTTGGAAAATTAATCACTTTTCCATTTCGAGGGGTTCTCTGTTGTCCATGAGGGAAGGTCAGAGGAGAGTTATCCTCCTAGACTCTCTCACATTGATATATCATACCAATCAATCCCTTCAGTGGGCATTAACAACTTCTCCACCTTTCTCATCCAGTCACCTCCACCTATCACCCATGCTACCACCTGACCAATGATATCTCAGCCATGTGGGTGTGGCTAAGCTGGTATCCTTAAAATTATAATCCAGAATTTTTGTTTACAAATTTCTCCTTTTCCCATCAGCCAAAATTTTTATGAATTCCATATTGCAATTAAATTTCTATCATATCTTTTTGCCACCCAGAATTCACTTAGCCAGCACTCTCTACCGACCCATCAATCACTGTCAAAGTTTGCCATCTGGTCCTTTCGTTAAGTTAGCTTTATAATGGAATCCTTGGCTTGTTAAGAAATTAAATTTTTTTATCTCGCCAAATCTCAATTCTCCACTCTATTTTCTGTCTCATGCCAAAAGTTTACATACACCATATCGCTATTCAATGTCTCAGTGTCTGAATTGACACGTTGATAAGGTAAATAATAACAAACTCCTCACCTATGTCGAGACAATATCAAAATTTTACAATTGCCACATTGCTTCTCTTTGCCTGTATCCAAGAAAGAAAAAAAACGATATCTTGGAAAGATAATTAACATTGATTCTCCCTGTCCTGTATCTGCAATTGTCTCAAGATGAAATTGCAGTTTGGCCGAAATCTTCTTATTTGCCTTTCTTTCTATCTCTCTCGGTGAGACATAAATCAACCTGACAAGACCTCACACATGGCTTTTTCCATGGGTTTACTGTCTTTTGTGAAAAGTATCTTTTTCATAAATAGAATAAAACCTTTCTTTTAATGTCGATCAGTCTATCTTTCGTGATAGCTCTTTTTCGCCTTAAGTCTTTCCTGTTTTTTTAAATTTTCTATGGTTAATTAGTTAGCCAATTACCATAGTTAAATAGTGTCACAGTTTCAACACTCATACACTTTACTATAACTGATAACCCTCTATAACTGAAGTGCTTTGTAAAGTTTAAGCAATTTCTTTCATGTGAAAATGCAAAAATGATTTTATTTTTCAAATATGAATCTAGATATCATCATATACAATTTTCTAAATCTTTAATATCAGAAAATATTACGATTTTCAAAATATATCTAAAATAACTGAAGATATTAAATCTCAACTTGAAATCATAACAAAACTTATTATTTAATGAATCAACAGATTAAGATAAAATTGATAATGATAAAATGTGAAGTGGGAAAAAATGCTACTGATTTTACAAGTAAAATGTTACTGCAAAAGTTCCAAATTAAATGTTATTGCATCTTATTGTGAAAAAGATCTTATATGAGATACATTTTCACTGGTATTTTAAGATGCTAAATTGGAAAAAGTAGAAAAGGTCATAAGAAGAAGCTTTTATGATGAGGTCAAATAGAACAAAAGTAGCATATCAGATTAACTCTGAAATGCTTTCCAAATTTCTATTTCAGGAATGTTGCACAACTGAATTGTTCCAATTCATCTATATGAATGTACAAGATGAAATAAATATTTGCTCGTTAAGTAATCTCTTTTGTAATCTGTCTTATCATTTTGTTGCTTTAGTCCAGTATGAGACAACATGACTGAAAAATTTGTGATAATACTTTATCCACAAGAATACATCTGGGTCCTTTATTGTTGTATAATAACATTCAAATTTTATTAAAAGCAAAAGTCCTGGTCTTTATTACATAATTTAGGTTTTTATATTAGTAAAAACTGTTTTGGCATATATGAACAGCTGAATGAATACAGAACAAGAAGAAAGTGATAATAGTATATTTTAAAATGTTAATGACATAAAAAGAATTCAATAATAATTGAAAGTAGTGTCTTTGAGAATTATGATGAAATCTAACATTATTTATAAATATTTAATACCCACTGTAAACCTGATAGAACAAAAAAAAAATAGTACTCATGAATTTGTTTTAAATAAAGCCATTTAAAAATGATACTTAGCATATATATGCTAAAATGACCATCACCCATACAGTGTAAAAAAAAAAGGAATCATTCATCTGCTGTAACACTGAATAAAAATAATAAACATATACACCTGAGATAATTTATATAAGAGATAATTTACAAAGATATAACTATTCCACACACATAACACTTAGTAGGAAGATTACCTCAGATGAAAAACAACCACAATTAATCTCAAGTGATTGTTTCATAACCAGCAGATGGGGGTCTTTGAAGTTGAGTCTTCAAAATGGCATCCACTTGACTGAGGGTAAATGAATGGATGGAGGCATTTGAGGTCAAGCAACAATAAATCAGATATTGATGAGTCATGGTTGCTAATCTATATTAGCAGTCACAGTTGGGATTGAGAAAGTCAGTTCTGGTCTGCCCACGGCAGGAGCATAATGGTCTTTGAGTGGTTCCAATGCCACCTATCTGTATTGTCATTTAGACATGATGAGTAGATAAGAAGACAGTTGGTAGGAAGGAAGAGCTGGGTCATTAGACTGATGTGGCAGATGGTGTCAATTACCTACCCACCCAGACCAAGCAAGCAAAACTCTGAATAAAGCAACCATCTATACATATATAAAGGGCAGTTATCTGTGTGTGTCCAGCTAAAACTACAAAACTACAAGAGTTTGTGACAAATTAAATATGTATACAGGCTCATTAAAAGCCTGTATAATTATGTATATAGGCTTTTGTAAAAACAAAATAAAAATTATCATCATATTTGTATTTATGAAGATATATATATATATATATCATCAGATTTGTATTTATGAAGATATTTTAAAATTAAAATGCATTAAGATACATTTGAATTTTCATTAAAAAAAATATGAACGGTAAGAATTTAAATCTTGAATCAGATTACCATGTTTTTACTTTTTTATTCTTAATTATCTAAATATGATTTTAAAATTTCTAATCTCTTGAACTACTACTTTTAATAAAAATCTGCTACTACTGAGAGAAGACCATGTCCCAAGTTATATATTGGTATATATATTTTCCTAAATTTATATATTTTGTAACAAACCAAAGAAACAATATCTTTTTTTATTTTTTTTTAAAATGAATAAAACTTATTTTCTATAAGATGGGTGAAAAATATCAATAAATTGTCAATAATAGACTATTGAGCACAAATCTTCCCCACTAGTTTTTATAATATTGGCTTGAGTGTTTGATACAATCATACTTTCTCAACAAGGAATTTGTTTTCAAATTTATTTCCTTTACAATTTTGCAGCTATGAATTTTACAGTTTTGGTGCATAATAAAATGAATGGATAAATGTGGGATAATCATTAGACAATTTGTGGAAAGCTATTTAGTTTGGGACACATTGTAATATATTATTAAATATATCAAAGTTTGTATAGGTCACATTTTATACTTAAATTATTAAACACCAAATCCGTTTATAATGAAATAAAAACAATAAACAACAATGGAAAATAGGGGGTAATGTCCATAATATATTTGTTCTGTTCAAATATTTCAAAAACAGTAAACTAAAAAATAAAAGAAAACTAGTGAACATCCCAAAAAGAAAAAAAACATTTAATGAGAAAAACTGTCCTATTTGTCCAAACTGCTCAGTAACCACAGACTCTAAATTTATGCTGAGCAAATTAATCTCATTTGTTTGATTTAAAAGATGAGATTTTGTTGATTCAAAAAAAATAATTATCTAAAAACTTAGAAAATTTTAAAAGTGTTGAAGTGGAATAACATTTAAAACAATTATGCATCAACTTAGACAATATAAGAACTGACAAAAAAAATTTTTTTTTCTAAAAGATCACGGCTGATATAATTTATTCAGCTAAAAGCGATTTAATCAATTGTTTTACCGGTTTATAAAAATGTCAGAAGGCAAAACATTAAATGTCTGAAAAAAAACGATAAATTGTCAATCACCTTTTATTGAAAAAATTTTAATAACGATTAGAAAAAGTTTTATGTAGGAAT
Organism: Acanthosepion pharaonis; assembly: GCA_903632075.3. Classification (NCBI taxonomy): domain Eukaryota; kingdom Metazoa; phylum Mollusca; class Cephalopoda; order Sepiida; family Sepiidae; genus Acanthosepion; species Acanthosepion pharaonis. Next base: position 7,982 of record CAHIKZ030004415.1, on the reverse strand, counting down.
TCTAAGAATTGCTATTAAATTTCCAGAAGATGGAGAATATTTAGTTACATTTTCTTATATCAACTATTTCTACTGAGAGTTTTTTTTTTACTATGAATACTTAAGATTTTCTTTAAAAGTTGTGACTGCGCGCGCAAAAAAAAAAAAAAAAAAGAAAAAAAACCTGATTGTAATGGAAAAAGAACTCCATTTTTTTGGTCACTTTCTATCAACTGATTGTTTGATGCATATTTCAGTTGTTTGTTTTAAATATATAAAAAGTTAAGATATATTGAATTCTCCAAGCCGGTTAAAACCAGATTAAAATTTCTTTTCTTGCAATGCAAAACTTGAAAGCTTTACTCTTCCAATAAATTGAAGATATCGAAAATCCTTCAGCAATTTTAAGTACATAAGACAATTTTAAAATTTTAGAATTTGTTTGTTTTTAAATAGTGGAAAAATATCTTAAAATTCTGTTCTGTATTCCATGTCGCTGACAAAAAAGCCAACCCCAATGAGATGGTTAAACTATAAATTGAAAAATACAAATTGAAAAAATGCAAAAATTGTTATTGTCATATAATTTTCGGCTTGTCGAAATTCTTTCAAAGTCATTGAAATATAGAAAAGAGTCGAACAAATTAAACAATTGAAACAAAATTTTCTACAATTACTGTTTGGTTCTAACAACAAGCTTTTTCTTTACAATTCAAAAAAAATTTATAAAACCATTTATTCCAATATGACATTGTTTAATGAGAGGAAGCAAATATTGAATTCTTGAAAGAAAGAAAGAAACATGCATTATATGTAAATCATTGCGAAAGATAAAAGAAATATTTACTACATTCTTCAATATTTGAACGTAAGAAATAAGCTAGAAAACTTCCTACATTTTCATAGGCCGAAAACATCTAATCAGTTGTAAATAAATATTTTCGGAATTTTATTGTGTCAACATTTAATTTTAAATTCAATGGCAGAAATTATCTATTAACGATAGTTATGAAAATAATATAAATGTTTTCCAAAATTTAATTTAGATATTTTAAACTTTTGAAAATCATTATTCATTGCCAAACAGAAAAGAAATGAAACCTCACCGCAAATGGATTTTATCAGACGTTTGCTTTCACCAGCTTTGAAACCCTTTTGATAAACAGACAAAAAATCTATTTGTTACATATATAAATATAATCAGTAATTTTATCATTTATTTATTGCTTAAATTACAAAAAAAAAAAAATAAAAGTTTATGCAAAAAAAAATACTTCTGTAAAAGAAAGACAAAGTTTTCTTGGTTTAAAAACAAGAGAGATCTGATTAAAATATTAACAATACGATAAAGAAATGAGTGAAATATCTTGTTGGCCATCGTTTATTGAATTATTTCTAAAACGCTGAAGAGATTAAAATAATTCAATATTTACAAACCATTTATTTAATGAAAGTTAGAATTGATTCCAGTTTAATATCTATTTAAATTTGTTTTTAATTTTCACATATAGAAAATACAAGAATAAATTCTTGATAGACATGCATAAAATGCCTTAAAATAATTGTTTAAAAAAACATTTATATTCAACAATCATGAATGTTTGCCCTTTTTCAGCTAAATCTAATTGCTGAAAAATTTGAATAAAAGTTAAATTTATAGGTATTTACGTATCATCCATTTCTATTATTTTTAATAAAATAAACTAATTGAAAAATAAATTTAAACGATTAAACAGAAAATAATTGCCTTTTATTGGTTTAAATAAAACGGTTATTTTTTTAAAAAAAGGAAAAATTTTTTTAAATGAGACAGCATTTTAATGTCAAGAATAGATTATAGACAATACAACATTAATTTCACTAGAAATTGGTAACAATATCTGTACAAATCTTATTAACAAGAGAAAATTAATCTTACTGAACTTATTTATTTTCAAAATTATAAATTATACATTGTAAAATGGTTATTGCCCAAAACTTTCTTAAAATTACGATTATTATCGCAAAAAAAATCAAAATAATAGAAATTTATAGGAAATACAAAAAAATAATATTCATCTCAAATTGTAACTTAAAAATTAAAGAGAAAAACATACGAATGATATTATTTCTTTCTAAAAACTAACGGAAAATTATCATTTGAAAATGAAAAAGCTTTTTTTCAATAAAGTTTAAGGGGAGGATATAATAAACGTAATGAATAGAATAATAAAATCAATAAAATGGAGTGAAAAATAATGTCAACATTTGAAATAAAAAAAATTATAAAAAAATGTTATTCCCCTCTCAAAAAACTAAAAATAATAATGGTAGATATACTTTATTTTTAACAAATTTAAATATTAAAATTTCCAAACTCATTACAGAAGAATGATCATTCTATTATGGAATTCAAATAAATATTTTCAAGATGGGTATTTTGGGGTCTTAAACTCTGCAATTCAAATGGGCTAATTTTGAATTTCATGTTAAAAAATAAAATATTTTCCTGATTGGTTTTTTGTATAGATTTATTCCTCTGCAATAAATAAAATTTTGAATAACAATGTCAAATAAAATTTTTAAAAAAAACTATTTTACGATTTATGAAAAAAAATTTTTAAATTTTTGATAATTTTGGTATAATTTTTCCTAAACAAATTCAATTGGCCTAAAAAGAAACCTGCAAGCCTTCACATGTATAATATATATAGATATAATTGATTGATTATGTTTCAAATGGATGATTAATCTAAATTACAGAGTGTGCTCAAAACGTCTCAGAAAAGACACGTTTCATTAAATATATATATATATATATATATATATATATATATATATATAAAGAAATATAGTCTTAAGGTGTGCTATATTTATGGGATAAAGTGCTCAATATCAGAGATAGAGCGTGTAAAATATAAAACTGAACATAGAAGTCAACAATTAGAGGCGACAGTCTGTTTCATGCTATATGCAATCGTCAGGCCATTGCTGTTATTTTTCTAGGCTTTTATATATATACGGGTTAGTGGTGCATTGTGGGTATTCTATTATGGCGGTTATTTTTACCGGAAGTCGCTTTGTTTATTTATTTGGGTCAAATTAAAAAGCTAAATGTTTTTTTTTTATTTTATTTTTTATTTTTTTTTTTCTTTATTTATTTATTAACGTAGTAAAAATTGTTTATATCACGTATTTAACAGTTTTGTTTTGGTTTGAGAATTTAATTAAAGCTATTTGTTCAATTTTGGGGTTGGTTGTTGTAGTTCATTCTAACTATTATTTTTTTATGGAACAGTTTTTTAATTTGGGATTGGTTTGTCTATTTATTTACTTGGATGAATTTAGGTCAATTTATTTGTATATTTTCTCTTTTTGGTTTTCGGTTTTTAAGCAAATATAGTATTTATTTTATTTTATTTTATTTATTTTTTTTTTTATTAGTGTATTTGTTTGTTTTTATTTTATTTTTTCCGTTTTTCATTTTTTAGGTTACGTAGTAAAATTTATTTTCATGCCTGCATTTTGAGATGAGCTCTTTATTTTTTATTTAATTTTTATTTTGGTCAAGGAAATAATGATAGCTATTTTTCCTCCAATTAAAAAAACTGTTTGCAAGTTTTTGATTGGTTGTTGAAGGCTGATGACTTTTTCCTTATCTTCCAAGATATTTTTGGTGTGATGTGCGTTTTTTTTTTTATTTCCCAAATATAATAAAATAAAAACAAAAAAAATAAAATAAATCGCATAAAATAAAAAATTTGTAAAAACGATGTTTTAATTTGACCCAAATAAATTGCTTCAAAGGGACTTCCGGTAAAAATAACCCCATAATAGAATAAACAATGCACCACTTCCGGTATAAAAATAACCGCCAAAATAGAATACCCATGATGCCCTGACGATTGCATATAGCATGAAACAGACTGTCGCCTCTAAGTGTTGACTTCTATGTTCACTTTTATATATATATATATATATATATATATATATATATATAGCTTTACTTTATCGGTAACTTCCTATATTATATATATTGAGTCGAATTTGCTATATTGAGTCTGATTTGTCAAGTTTTTTGTCAGCGAGGCCCGTTGGAACGGTTGTTATTTTTACTTTTGCATGATAGCCTAACTGTCAAATTTACAATTTGGTAGTGGATATAGCAAATGTTGATTTCAAATATAGGACGAAACGAATGATTTCGTGAATAAAATAATGTTTATTTTTTAAATGTTTTCTAACCAGAAAAAATATTTAAAATCATAAATTTATTTCCGATCTTTCGAAAAAAATATAATTAACTTCAAAGCTAACAACATTTTTATTTCCCCTTAATTTAAGTTTGTTCCTTGATTTTTAATTAAATTTAAATTCATTGCTAACAACGCTTTTACTTATGCGTCATACTTCCTTTATCGGACAAATATATGGACATAAATTTGTTTCTTTTTTAAATTCAAAACTAAATTAAAAAATAATAAATTAAATATCAGTAACTTTTGAAATTTACTGTTCCTCCAGGAAAATATTTCGTCTTCTTAAACACCAAAACCTACCAAATCATTTTGCCTCCCAAAATCCAAGCTCTGCTCCACGAACTGAGAGGTGGTAACATGGTAAAGTTGAATTGTCTGGTATACAATATATTTGACACCCAAATGCCGGGTATTCAAACTAGTAACTTATTTGTATCATTTAGTCCTCTTGAACTTTCTGATCTGTGTAAATATATTTTTTTTTTTCTTCAAAGATTTAAATACAATATCAATCGCTAGCTTTTCTTTCTTGATATCTATTTTTTTATTGTCCTTTCTCCTAGCTAAAATCTTCTCGTTCGCTTCTACAACAAATATTACCTCTCACGTTTCTGTAACATTATCGGCTTGTCTGGGATGCTATGATTAAAAAAATATATTCTAATAGAATATTCACCAACCAATGCAAAAAGAAATCTATTTTGACATTTTTTCGAAATTTTTACATGTAAACCTGAAGTATGTCCATTATAAACAATTGTATTTCATTTTTTATGAGAGAAGTTTGCATGAATCAAATCTAATGACCTCTGTCGCGACAGTATTCAGTTGAATTTACGCTTAAAATAAAGAAAGGCTTTGCGCCGATCGAAAGTGCAAAACAACAATGGCAATGAGAAGAAAAATGATTTCACATTGAACAGTAGAGAGACAACTGAGAAGAAAATTCTCCGTATTCTTCTCTGCCATTATTTTTTATCTGCTTATACCGCGTAAAATAAATGCGCTATTGTTAGTCACATTTCTTTCTAATTCGTCTACATTTTTAGTTCTCTTGATAAAATTTTTGTTGTCTCACGTGTGTGAACGCTATTGAAATGAACAATAATTTAATTTTTCGACGAATGATACAAGGAACTTTATTATACATTGTTTTAATCATTTTATTCTCTTTAACAAGATCGTTTTTCTCAATAGATTCTGTTTCTCTGCAAGCCGCTTTTTTGTCAACTTCAGGATGCATTACATCCAGTTGGACGTTTAATCCAGTTTATTATGGATCATCATTCATGAGGGAATGGCCAGCTTTTTTTCGCTATTTTTCCGGCTCTAGGAAACTTAAGCAATTATGTATTTATTAACCTAGTTATGTTTAGCCACAGGTAAATTTATTATTTTGGGATTCTTTTGTTTTGTTTTTTGTCTAGTGAGTTTTTTCGAAATGAATCTTTTGAGGTGGGTTCTTACCGATTTGATGAATTTAGTCCGAATTTTCCTAAAGTTAAATAATCGTTTTTTATACTAATGTAAATTGAGAAAACTTCCGAATAAATTCCTCATCTGTTTAAACATTGCGTATGGTTGTATTTTGTCTGTATGTCCACACGATACCATCGTAGAAAAGTATCCCGTAACATTTTCGTGTAAATTATTTATCATAAGCCTTGTATACATATTACTTACTATATGTGTGTAACAAAATAAAAGATATTTGTGAGTTTACATTTAAAAAAAAAAAAAGCATAATATAATCTTCTAAAATGTAACTTTTATGGACGATATGAATTTAATTTTAAAAACACAGTTTTTTAAAGAATACTTTGTAGTTTAAGCGTGACGAAACTAGTTAAAAATCTTATTTCTGCAGAGTTTATAATAGCTATTTTTGTTTCTATATTTCCTCATTTTTTTTCAATTAAATCGAGCGATAACGAAGAAAATGATTTACGGAATTATCAAAGTCAAAAAAATCTGCGGATTTAGATTTCATATAACAATTCCCTTATTCAAGTAACTGAAAAGAGAATAAGTTTCGAGAATATCTGTATGTATATATATATATCTGACCACTCGTATTGGAGGATACCTGTCTACTAGGGTGGCTAGGCAGTCCCTGCTGCAGACGTTTGCTCAAGAGCATTTGCATTTCTTCAACACCCACTGAGCCCACCTATGTTTTATATATAACTATGCTGAGCAGACCCCAGTTACTGGTTCTTGAAAGAATGTTTATCTAGAGGATCAACAATTTGACAAGGCCAGCACGCTCAATCCCTCGGCCAGGGTGACTTGTGATTTCGTGGAGCAATAGCCTACCGACGGCACCCAATTTCCAATTTCACCCACTTCCAAAGTACCCATAGGGTTTGGGTCAACCTGTGGTATGGTTTTCAGGCATTCCAAAGATGCCGCACGCAGAGATCGACCTGTCCAATCCGATGACATCAGGAAGTGTCCTTTTGCCAAATCGCCCATAGTGAGATTCGAACCCCGGTCTCATGGTCAGAATGTGAACGTTCTAACCACTCGGCACATAATCTGTATTATGATCTAAATAAACAGCAAATGGTGTGAAACAGTCTTAACTCGGGCCATACTTTTCCATATAACCATATTATTATACCTTTTTGAACTCAACATGATGCCGGGAGGAAAATCTGCAGTTCACCTGGTGCTTAAACATACAGAATTTAGATTTCTGTCCGTATATGGAGGAATAGTTAGAAATTCATTTATAATATAACCCAAAAAATAATGCTTTTTTATTTTTAAGTCTTTAAATTATTATGAGTTTAAGTAACACAAAAACATTGTGAATTTAATATTTTTCTTGTTTTAAATTTAATTTGAAATATCTCCAAATCGAAGAACTCTTCACTCAATTGATGCTCTACGGTGTTTGTGAACTGAAGAAGGCAATTTGAATAAGAATTTCGGCCCAAAAACGGAGTTTCGGTACAAGTCGAATTTTCTTCCAGATGTGTCATTTGGCCGAATTGGACTTATAGCTCGAATCAGAGTTTCAGTGTGGTTTGAAATTTCATGGAGGTAATTGTGAATTCAAAGCTATTTCTTCAAAATCATGATTGCTGTTTTCCATGCTGAACCAGATGTCTCTTTAGTTTTGTGCCGGAGGTCCATTTACTGTTCGGCATGAGAAAGCATAAAAATCCACACACAGCGTCTTTACGCTAGTTATCAATTTAATCATACCCAAAATTATTTAAACGTTTCACTTACTATTAGCTATATGCTACTATGCCCAGAATAGGAAATATATGTTGACTTGACCTAATTAGAATTGTAGCTTTACAAAATTAATATCACCCTCAAAATGTTTGAAGTAAAAGAGATCTTAGGAGGTAAATAAATTCTTTATAATACACAATTCTCTATAGTTTGGATCATGGTTTGAGAGTTGAAAATAATCCATAGAAAATCTTCACATATAAAATATTCTCATTTATTCAGTTTACAAATCCGTAAGGGGCGGCTACACTCTCTTCATATTCAGAGTACAGTGGAAAATATTCAATTATATTTTCAGTTATTTGCGCCAATGCTCAATTGACATATTTGTCCAATGCAAATGATTTTTCATCTGTAATTCTATAAGTCACGTTCAGTTGCAGCTGCTCTCCTCGGCTTTTTGTTTAAAACTATTAATGATTAAGCTACATTTGCAAACTACTATAAGTGACCCGCTAAAAATATCGGTATAAGTCAAAAGAAACTAAACACGAATAGGATATTACTTTCATGTAG
>CAHIKZ030004414.1:2467500-2490320 GCA_903632075.3 Acanthosepion pharaonis | reverse complement strand
TTTTTTGGGGAAAAAGGGAGTTTTTTTTTTTTTTTTTCCCCCGGGGGGGACCAAATTTTTTTTTGGGGGGTGGTTTTTTTTGAAAAGGTTTTAAAATTTTGAAATAAATTTACCGTTTTTAAAATTTTTGATGTTTTTTTGGGAAAATGAAAATTTTTTAAAAAAAAAGGGGTTTTTAAGGGTTAAAAGGTTTCCCCCCAAAAAAAATTTTTTGTTTGGGGATTTTTTTTTTTTTTTTTTTTTTTTTTTTTTTTTTTTTTTTTTTTTTTTTTTTTTTTTTTTTTTTTTTTTTTTTTTTTTTTTTTTTTTTTTTTTTTTTTTTTTTTTTTTTTTTTTTTTTTTTTTTTTTTTTTTTTTTTTTTTTTTTTTTTTTTTTTTTTTTTTTTTTTTTTTCCTTTATTTAATCACCCAATTTTTCCCTCGGGGGGGGCCCCAAAGGAGCCGAAGGGGAGTTTTCGGGGGGTTAAACGGCCCAAAAATTATGGGGGGTTAAAAGGGGTTTTTTTTGGGCCCAAGGTTTTTAATGCCCCAAAAGGTTTGGGCCATACCCCCGGGGGGGTATTTTTCAGTGTTAAAGGGATCTAATCTTTTCCCCGGGGGAGGGTTTAAGGACTGCCAATGACCTCTTCCCCCAGAATTTAGCGGGCGCAATTTTTGGGCCGAGCCTAATCCAGGAAATTCCCCACGGGAAAAGGCTTTCCATACATCGGGGGGGTATTGTACCCGTTTTCACCCAACAAAGCGGAAATTTTCCCAAAGGGAGGAAATTTGAAGGAGGTAGGAAGGGGGAGTTTTCGAGGTTAAACCCCCAGAATGTTTGGGTTAAAAAAGGGGAGCCAAAGGCGGGTCCCCAGAAAAGGGTTAACTGGCCCAGAACCCGTTTATACGGGTTCAAATGGGTTATTTTTTGCCGAGCCTAATGGCTCGGGAATGCCCACGTTAAAAAGGCCTTGTGCCACGACACCCTCGTGGTGGGGTGACTGAATATTGTCAGTCGTTCACCCTGAACTGACTGTTCGGTTCAACTCTCTTCCTACGGCGGAGGAACCCGAAGGAGGCTACGCCGAAGGGCGAGTCTCCTTCGGGAGGTAAAATCGCCCTGAACCCGTTTATACGGGTTCAAATCTGCTATTTTTGCCGAGCCTAATGGCTTGGGAATGCCCACGTTAAAAAGGCCTTGTGCCACATGACACCTAATGTCAGTCGTTCACGAACTGGACTGTTGGTTCAACCACGTTACGCCGAAGGGCGGAGTCTCCTTCGAGGGGTAAATGGGGTTCAACCTTTTTGCCTAGCCTAATGGCGGGAATGCCCACGTTAAAAAAGGCCTTGTGCGACACCCTCGTGGGGGTGATCTATTGTCAGTCGTTCACCTTCTGAACTGACTGGGTTCAACTCTCTTCCCATCGGGAACCTGAAGGAGGCTACGCCGAAGGGCGGAGTCTCCTTCGGGAGGTAAATGGCCCAGAACCCGTTTATACGGGTTCAAATGGGCTATTTTTGGCCGAGCCTAATGGCTCGGGAATGCCCACGTTAAAAAGGCCTTTGCCACCATGACACCCTCGTGGGGGGTGACTGAATATTGTCAGTCGTTCACCTCTGAACTGACTGTTCGGTTCAACTCTCTTCCTACGGGCGAGAGGAACCCGAAGGAGGCTACGCCGAAGGGCGGAGTCTCCTTCGGGGAGGTAAAACCGGCCCTGAACCCGTTTATACGGGTTCAAATGGGCTATTTTTTGGCCGAGCCTAATGGCTCGGGAATGCCCACGTTAAAAAGCCTTGTGCCACATGACACCCTCGTGGGGGGGTGACTGAATATTGTCAGTCGTTCACTTTTGAACTGACTGCACGGTTCAACTCTCTTTCTACGGGCGAGAGGAACCCGAAGGAGGCTACGCCGAAGGGTGGAGTCTCCTTCGGGGAGGTTAAACCGGCCCAGAACCCGTTTATACGGGTTCAAATGTAATATTTTTGGCCGAGCCTAATGGCTCGGGAATGCCCACGTTAAAAAGGCCTTGTGCCACATGACACCCTCGTGGGGGGTGACTGAATATTGTCAGTCGTTCACCTTGAACTGACTGCACGGTTAAACTCTTTCCTACGGGCGGGGAGGAACCCGAAGGAGGCTACGCCGAAGGGCGGAGTCTCCTTCGGGGAGGTTAAACCGGCCCAGAACCCGTTTATACGGGTTCAAATGGGCTATTTTTTTTGGCCGAGCCTAATGGCTTGGGAATTCCCACGTTAAAAAGGCCTTGTGCCACATGACACCCTCGTGGGGGGTGACTGAATATTGTCAGTCGTTCACTTTCTGAACTGACTGTTCGGTTCAACTCTTCCTACGGGCGGAGGAACCCGAAGGAGGCTACGCCGAAGGGCGGAGTCTCCTTCGGGAGGTTAAACCGGCCCAGAACCCGTTTATACGGGTTCAAATGGGCTATTTTTGGCCGAGCCTAATGGCTCGGGAATGCCCACGTTAAAAAGGCCTTTGTGCCACATGACACCCTCGTGGGGGGTGATTGAATATTGTCAGTCGTTCACCTTTGAACTGACTGTTCGGTTCAACTCTTCTTCCTACGGGCGAGAGGAACCTGAAGGAGGCTACGCCGAAGGGCGGAGTCTCCTTCGGGAGGTAAAATCTGGCCCAGAACCCGTTTATACGGGTTCAAATGGGCTATTTTTTGGCCGAGCCTAATGGCTCGGGAATGCCCACGTTAAAAAGGCCTTGTGCCACATGACACCCTCGTGGGGGTGACTGAATATTGTCAGTCGTTCACCTTTTGAACTGACTGTTCGGTTCAACTCTCTTCCTACGGGCGGGGGAACCCGAAGGAGGCTACGCCGAAGGGCGGAGTCTCCTTCGGGGAGGTAAAAACCGGCCCAGAACCCGTTTATACGGGTTCAAATGGGCTATTTTTTGGCCGAGCCTAATGGCTCGGGAATGCCCACGTTAAAAAGGCCTTGTGCCACATGACACCCTCGTGGGGGTGACTGAATATTGTCAGTCGTTCACCTTTGAACTGACTGTTCGGTTCAACTCTCTTCCTACGGGCGAGAGGAACCTGAAGGAGGCTACGCCGAAGGGCGGAGTCTCCTTCGGGAGGTTAAACTGGCCCAGAACCCGTTTATACGGGTTCAAATGGGCTATTTTTTTGCCGAGCCTAATGGCTCGGGAATTCCCACGTTAAAAAGGCCTTTGTGCCACATGACACCCTCGTGGGGGTGACTGAATATTGTCAGTCGTTCACCTTCTGAACTGACTGCACGGTTCAACTCTCTTCCTACGGGCGGGAGGAACCCGAAGGAGGCTACGCCGAAGGGCGGAGTCTCCTTCGGGGAGGTAAAACTGGCCCAGAACCCGTTTATACGGGTTCAAATGGGCTATTTTTTGGCCGAGCCTAATGGCTCGGGAATGCCCACGTTAAAAGGCCTTTGTGCCACATGACACCCTCGTGGGGGGTGACTGAATATTGTCAGTCGTTCACCTTTGAACTGACTGTTCGGTTCAACTCTCTTCCTACGGGCGAGAGGAACCTGAAGGAGGCTACGCCGAAGGGCGGAGTCTCCTTCGGGGAGGTTAAACCGGCCCAGAACCCGTTTATACGGGTTCAAATGGGCTATTTTTTTTTTGCGAGCCTAATGGCTCGGGAATGCCCACGTTAAAAAGGCCTTGTGCCACATGACACCCTCGTGGGGGTGACTGAATATTGTCAGTCGTTCACTTTCTGAACTGACTGTTCGGTTCAACTCTCTTCCTACGGGCGAGAGGAACCCGAAGGAGGCTACGCCGAAGGGCGGAGTCTCCTTCGGGGAGGTAAAACCGGCCCTGAACCCGTTTATACGGGTTCAAATGGGCTATTTTTGGCCGAGCCTAATGGCTCGGGAATGCCCACGTTAAAAAGGCCTTGTGCCACATGACACCCTCGTGGGGGTGACTGAATATTGTCAGTCGTTCACCTTTGAACTGACTGTTCGGTTCAACTCTCTTCCTACGGGCGAGAGGAACCCGAAGGAGGCTACGCCGAAGGGCGGAGTCTCCTTCGGGAGGTAAATGGGCCCAGAACCCGTTTATACGGGTTCAAATGGGCTATTTTTTGGCCGAGCCTAATGGCTCGGGAATGCCCACGTTAAAAAGGCCTTTGTGCCACATGACACCCTCGTGGGGGGGTGACTGAATATTGTCAGTCGTTCACCTCTGAACTGACTGCACGGTTCAACTCTTCCTACGGGCGAGGAGGAAACCCGAAGGAGGCTACGCCGAAGGGCGGAGTCTCCTTCGGGAGGTAAAATGGGCCCAGAACCCGTTTATACGGGTTCAAATGGGCTATTTTTTTTGGCCGAGCCTAATGGCTCGGGAATGCCCACGTTAAAAAGGCCTTTGTGCCACATGACACCCTCGTGGGGGGTGACTGAATATTGTCAGTCGTTCACCTTTGAACTGACTGTTCGGTTCAACTCTCTTCCTACGGGCGGAGGAACCCGAAGGAGGCTACGCCGAAGGGCGGAGTCTCCTTCGGGAGGTAAAACCGGCCCAGAACCCGTTTATACGGGTTCAAATGGGCTATTTTTTGGCCGAGCCTAATGGCTCGGGAATGCCCACGTTAAAAAAGGCCTTTGTGCCACATGACACCCTCGTGGGGGGTGACTGAATATTGTCAGTCGTTCACCTTTGAACTGACTGTTCGGTTCAACTCTCTTCCTACGGGGGAGGAACCCGAGGAGGAGGCTACGCCGAAGGGCGGAGTCTCCTTCGGGAGGTAAAATCGGCCCAGAACCCGTTTATACGGGTTCAAATGGGCTATTTTTTTGCCGAGCCTAATGGCTCGGGAATGCCCACGTTAAAAAGGCCTTTGTGCCACATGACACCCTCGTGGGGGGGGGACTTGAATATTGTCAGTCGTTCACCTTTGAACTGACTGTTCGGTTCAACTCTCTTCCTACGGGCGGAGGAACCCGAAGGAGGCTACGCCGAAGGGCGGAGTCTCCTTCGGGAGGTAAAACCGGCCCAGAACCCGTTTATACGGGTTCAAATGGGCTATTTTTTTGGCCGAGCCTAATGGCTCGGGAATGCCCACGTTAAAAAGGCCTTTGTGCCACATGACACCCTCGTGGGGGGTGACTGAATATTGTCAGTCGTTCACCTTTTGAACTGACTGTTCGGTTCAACTCTCTTCCTACGGGCGGAGGAACCCGAAGGAGGCTACGCCGAAGGGCGGAGTCTCCTTCGGGAGGTAAAACCGGCCCAGAACCCGTTTATACGGGTTCAAATGGGCTATTTTTTTGCCGAGCCTAATGGCTCGGGAATGCCCACGTTAAAAAGGCCTTTGTGCCACATGACACCCTCGTGGGGGGTGACTGAATATTGTCAGTCGTTCACCTTTGAACTGACTGCACGGTTCAACTCTTCCTACGGGCGGAGGAACCCGAAGGAGGCTACGCCGAAGGGCGGAGTCTCCTTCGGGGAGGTAAAACTGGCCCAGAACCCGTTTATACGGGTTCAAATGGGCTATTTTTTGCCGAGCCTAATGGCTCGGGAATGCCCACGTTAAAAAGGCCTTGTGCCACATGACACCCTCGTGGGGGGTGACTGAATATTGTCAGTCGTTCACCTTTGAACTGACTGTTCGGTTCAACTCTTCCTACGGGCGGAGGAACCTGAAGGAGGCTACGCCGAAGGGCGGAGTCTCCTTCGGGGAGGTAAATCGGCCCAGAACCCGTTTATACGGGTTCAAATGGGCTATTTTTTGGCCGAGCCTAATGGCTCGGGAATGCCCACGTTAAAAAGGCCTTTGTGCCACATGACACCCTCGTGGGGGTGACTGAATATTGTCAGTCGTTCACCTCTGAACTGACTGTTCGGTTCAACTCTCTTCCTACGGGCGGGAGGAACCTGAAGGAGGCTACGCCGAAGGGCGGAGTCTCCTTCGGGAGGTAAAATGGCCCAGAACCCGTTTATACGGGTTCAAATGGGCTATTTTTGCCGAGCCTAATGGCTCGGGAATGCCCACGTTAAAAAGGCCTTGTGCCACATGACACCCTCGTGGGGGGTGACTGAATATTGTCAGTCGTTCACCTTTGAACTGACTGTTCGGTTCAACTCTCTTCCTACGGGCGGGAGGAACCCGAAGGAGGCTACGCCGAAGGGCGGAGTCTCCTTCGGGAGGTAAACCGGCCCAGAACCCGTTTATACGGGTTCAAATGGGCTATTTTTGGCCGAGCCTAATGGCTCGGGAATGCCCACGTTAAAAGGCCTTGTGCCACATGACACCCTCGTGGGGGTGACTGAATATTGTCAGTCGTTCACCTTTGAACTGACTGTTCGGTTCAACTCTCTTCCTACGGGCGGAGGAACCTGAAGGAGGCTACGCCGAAGGGCGGAGTCTCCTTCGGGAGGTTAAAACCGGCCCAGAACCCGTTTATACGGGTTCAAATGGGCTATTTTTTGGCCGAGCCTAATGGCTCGGGAATGCCCACGTTAAAAAGGCCTTTGTGCCACATGACACCCTCGTGGGGGTGACTGAATATTGTCAGTCGTTCACCTCTGAACTGACTGTTCGTTCAACTCTTCCTACGGGCGAGAGGAACCCGAAGGAGGCTACGCCGAAGGGCGGAGTCTCCTTCGGGAGGTTAAACCGGCCCAGAACCCGTTTATACGGGTTCAAATGGGCTATTTTTTGGCCGAGCCTAATGGCTCGGGAATGCCCACGTTAAAAAGGCCTTTGTGCCACATGACACCCTCGTGGGGGTGACTGAATATTGTCAGTCGTTCACCTTGAACTGACTGTTCGGTTCAACTCTTCCTACGGGCGGAGGAACCCGAAGGAGGCTACGCCGAAGGGCGGAGTCTCCTTCGGGGAGGTAAAACCGGCCCAGAACCCGTTTATACGGGTTCAAATGGGCTATTTTTTGCCGAGCCTAATGGCTCGGGAATGCCCACGTTAAAAAGGCCTTTGTGCCACATGACACCCTCGTGGGGGTGACTGAATATTGTCAGTCGTTCACCTTCTGAACTGACTGTTCGGTTCAACTCTCTTCCTACGGGCGGAGGAACCCGAAGGAGGCTACGCCGAAGGGCGGAGTCTCCTTCGGGAGGTAAACCGGCCCAGAACCCGTTTATACGGGTTCAAATGGGCTATTTTTTGCCGAGCCTAATGGCTCGGGAATGCCCACGTTAAAAAGGCCTTGTGCCACATGACACCCTCGTGGGGGTGACTGAATATTGTCAGTCGTTCACCTCTGAACTGACTGTTCGGTTAAACTCTTTCCTACGGGCGGGAGGAACCCGAAGGAGGCTACGCCGAAGGGCGGAGTCTCCTTCGGGGAGGTAAAACGGCCCAGAACCCGTTTATACGGGTTCAAATGGGCTATTTTTTTGGCCGAGCCTAATGGCTCGGGAATGCCCACGTTAAAAAGGCCTTTGTGCCACATGACACCCTCGTGGGGGTGACTGAATATTGTCAGTCGTTCACCTTTTGAACTGACTGTTCGGTTCAACTCTCTTCCTACGGGCGAGAGGAACCCGAAAGGAGGCTACGCCGAAGGGCGGAGTCTCCTTCGGGAGGTAAAACCGGCCCAGAACCCGTTTATACGGGTTCAAATGGGTTATTTTTTGGCCGAGCCTAATGGCTCGGGAATGCCCACGTTAAAAGGCCTTGTGCCACATGACACCCTCGTGGGGGTGACTGAATATTGTCAGTCGTTCACCTTTGAACTGACTGTTCGGTTCAACTCTCTTCCTACGGGCGGAGGAACCCGAAGGAGGCTACGCCGAAGGGCGGAGTCTCCTTCGGGAGGTAAACCGGCCCAGAACCCGTTTATACGGGTTCAAATGGGCTATTTTTTTGCCGAGCCTAATGGCTCGGGAATGCCCACGTTAAAAAGGCCTTGTGCCACATGACACCCTCGTGGGGGGTGACTGAATATTGTCAGTCGTTCACCTTTGAACTGACTGTTCGGTTCAACTCTTCCTACGGGCGGAGGAACCTGAAGGAGGCTACGCCGAAGGGCGGAGTCTCCTTCGGGAGGTAAAACCGGCCCAGAACCCGTTTATACGGGTTCAAATGGGCTATTTTTTGGCCGAGCCTAATGGCTCGGGAATGCCCACGTTAAAAAGGCCTTTGTGCCACATGACACCCTCGTGGGGGGTGACTGAATATTGTCAGTCGTTCACCTTTGAACTGACTGTTCGGTTCAACTCTTTCCTACGGGCGGAGGAACCCGAAGGAGGCTACGCCGAAGGGCGGAGTCTCCTTCGGGAGGTAAAACCGGCCCAGAACCCGTTTATACGGGTTCAAATGGGCTATTTTTTGGCCGAGCCTAATGGCTCGGGAATGCCCACGTTAAAAAAGGCCTTTGTGCCACATGACACCCTCGTGGGGGTGATTGAATATTGTCAGTCGTTCACCTTTGAACTGACTGTTCGGTTCAACTCTCTTCCTACGGGCGAGAGGAACCTGAAGGAGGCTACGCCGAAGGGCGGAGTCTCCTTCGGGAGGTAAAACGGCCCAGAACCCGTTTATACGGGTTCAAATGGGCTATTTTTGGCCGAGCCTAATGGCTCGGGAATGCCCACGTTAAAAAGGCCTTGTGCCACATGACACCCTCGTGGGGGGTGACTGAATATTGTCAGTCGTTCACCCTGAACTGACTGTTCGGTTCAACTCTCTTCCTACGGGCGAGAGGAACCCGAAGGAGGCTACGCCGAAGGGCGGAGTCTCCTTCGGGAGGTAAACTGGCCCAGAACCCGTTTATACGGGTTCAAATGGGCTATTTTTTTGCCGAGCCTAATGGCTCGGGAATGCCCACGTTAAAAAGGCCTTGTGCCACATGACACCCTCGTGGGGGGTGACTGAATATTGTCAGTCGTTCACCTTTTGAACTGACTGTTCGGTTCAACTCTTCCTACGGGCGAGAGGAACCCGAAGGAGGCTACGCCGAAGGGCGGAGTCTCCTTCGGGAGGTTAAACCGGCCCAGAACCCGTTTATACGGGTTCAAATGGGCTATTTTTTTTGGCCGAGCCTAATGGCTCGGGAATGCCCACGTTAAAAAGGCCTTTGTGCCACATGACACCCTCGTGGGGGTGACTGAATATTGTCAGTCGTTCACCCTTTGAACTGACTGTTCGGTTCAACTCTCTTCCTACGGGCGGGAGGAACCCGAAGGAGGCTACGCCGAAGGGCGGAGTCTCCTTCGGGGAGGTAAAACCGGCCCAGAACCCGTTTATACGGGTTCAAATGGGCTATTTTTTGGCCGAGCCTAATGGCTCGGGAATGCCCACGTTAAAAAGGCCTTTGTGCCACATGACACCCTCGTGGGGGGACTGAATATTGTCAGTCGTTCACTTTTTGAACTGACTGTTCGGTTCAACTCTCTTCCTACGGGCGGGAGGAACCTGAAGGAGGCTACGCCGAAGGGCGGAGTCTCCTTCGGGAGGTAAAACCGGCCCAGAACCCGTTTATACGGGTTCAAATGGGTATTTTTTTTGCCGAGCCTAATGGCTCGGGAATGCCCACGTTAAAAAGGCCTTTGTGCCACATGACACCCTCGTGGGGGGTGACTGAATATTGTCAGTCGTTCACCTTCTGAACTGACTGTTCGGTTCAACTCTCTTCCTACGGGCGGGAGGAACCCGAAGGAGGCTACGCCGAAGGGCGGAGTCTCCTTCGGGAGGTAAAACCGGCCCTGAACCCGTTTATACGGGTTCAAATGGGCTATTTTTTGGCCGAGCCTAATGGCTCGGGAATGCCCACGTTAAAAAGGCCTTTGTGCCACATGACACCCTCGGGGGGGTGACTGAATATTGTCAGTCGTTCACCTTGAACTGACTGTTCGGTTCAACTCTCTTCCTACGGGCGAGAGGAACCCGAAGGAGGCTACGCCGAAGGGCGGAGTCTCCTTCGGGGAGGTAAAACCGGCCCAGAACCCGTTTATACGGGTTCAAATGGGCTATTTTTTGGCCGAGCCTAATGGCTCGGGAATGCCCACGTTAAAAAGGCCTTGTGCCACATGACACCCTCGTGGGGGTGACTGAATATTGTCAGTCGTTCACCTCTGAACTGACTGTTCGGTTCAACTCTCTTCCTACGGGCGGAGGAACCTGAAGGAGGCTACGCCGAAGGGCGGAGTCTCCTTCGGGAGGTAAAATGGCCCAGAACCCGTTTATACGGGTTCAAATGGGCTATTTTTTTGCCGAGCCTAATGGCTCGGGAATGCCCACGTTAAAAAGGCCTTGTGCCATGACACCCTCGTGGGGGTGATTGAATATTGTCAGTCGTTCACCTCTGAACTGACTGTTCGGTTAAACTCTCTTCCTACGGGCGGAGGAACCTGAAGGAGGCTACGCCGAAGGGCGGAGTCTCCTTCGGGAGGTAAAACCGGCCCAGAACCCGTTTATACGGGTTCAAATGGGCTATTTTTTTGGCCGAGCCCAATGGCTCGGGAATGCCCACGTTAAAAAGGCCTTGTGCCACATGACACCCTCGTGGGGGGTGACTGAATATTGTCAGTCGTTCACCCTGAACTGACTGTTCGGTTCAACTCTCTTCCTACGGGCGGAGGAACCTGAAGGAGGCTACGCCGAAGGGCGGAGTCTCCTTCGGGGAGGTAAAATTGGCCCAGAACCCGTTTATACGGGTTCAAATGGGCTATTTTTTTTGGCCGAGCCTAATGGCTCGGGAATGCCCACGTTAAAAAGGCCTTTGTGCCACATGACACCCCCTCGGGGGGGTGACTGAATATTGTCAGTCGTTCACCTCTGAACCGACTGTTCGGTTCAACTCTCTTCCTACGGGCGGAGGAACCTGAAGGAGGCTACGCCGAAGGGCGGAGTCTCCTTCGGGGAGGTTAAACCGGCCCAGAACCCGTTTATACGGGTTCAAATGGGCTATTTTTTTTGCCGAGCCTAATGGCTCGGGAATGCCCACGTTAAAAAGGCCTTGTGCCACATGACACCCTCGTGGGGGGTGACTGAATATCGTCAGTCGTTCACCTTGAACCGACTGTTCGGTTAAACTCTCTTCCTACGGGCGGGAGGAACCCGAAGGAGGCTACGCCGAAGGGCGGAGTCTCCTTCGGGAGGTAAAACCGGCCCAGAACCCGTTTATACGGGTTCAAATGGGCTATTTTTTGCCGCCGAGCCTAATGGCTCGGGAATGCCCACGTTAAAAAGGCCTTGTGCCACATGACACCCTCGTGGGGGGTGATTGAATATTGTCAGTCGTTCACCTTTGAACTGACTGTTCGGTTCAACTCTCTTCCTACGGGCGAGAGGAACCCGAAGGAGGCTACGCCGAAGGGCGGAGTCTCCTTCGGGGAGGTAAAACCGGCCCAGAACCCGTTTATACGGGTTCAAATGGGCTATTTTTTTGGCCGAGCCTAATGGCTCGGGAATGCCCACGTTAAAAAGGCCTTGTGCCACATGACACCCTCGTGGGGGTGACTGAATATTGTCAGTCGTTCACCTCTGAACTGACTGTTCGGTTCAACTCTCTTCCTACGGGTGAGAGGAACCCGAAGGAGGCTACGCCGAAGGGCGGAGTCTCCTTCGGGGAGGTTAAACCGGCCCAGAAACCCGTTTATACGGGTTCAAATGGGCTATTTTTTGGCCGAGCCTAATGGCTCGGGAATGCCCACGTTAAAAAGGCCTTTGTGCCACATGACACCCTCGTGGGGGTGACTGAATATTGTCAGTCGTTCACTTTGAACAGACTGCACGGTTTGAACTCTTCCTACGGGCGGGAGGAACCCGAAGGAGGCTACGCCGAAGGGCGGAGTCTCCTTCGGGGAGGTAAAACGGCCCAGAACCCGTTTATACGGGTTCAAATGGGCTATTTTTTTGCCGAGCCTAATGGCTCGGGAATGCCCACGTTAAAAAGGCCTTTGTGCCACATGACACCCTCGTGGGGGGGTGACTGAATATTGTCAGTCGTTCACTTCTGAACCGACTGCACGGTTTAAACTCTCTTCCTACGGGCGGAGGAACCCGAAGGAGGCTACGCCGAAGGGCGGAGTCTCCTTCGGGAGGTAAACCGGCCCAGAACCCGTTTATACGGGTTCAAATGGGCTATTTTT
The DNA here is from genome assembly GCA_903632075.3 of Acanthosepion pharaonis. Taxonomy (NCBI): domain Eukaryota; kingdom Metazoa; phylum Mollusca; class Cephalopoda; order Sepiida; family Sepiidae; genus Acanthosepion; species Acanthosepion pharaonis. The sequence continues at coordinate 2,478,253 of CAHIKZ030004414.1, read as the reverse complement.
TGCCGAGCCTAATGGCTCGGGAATGCCCACGTTAAAAAGGCCTTGTGCCACATGACACCCTCGTGGGGGGGTGATTGAATATTGTCAGTCGTTCACTTTTGAACAGACTGCTCGGTTCAACTCTCTTCCTACGGGCGGGAGGAACCCGAAGGAGGCTACGCCGAAGGGCGGAGTCTCCTTCGGGGAGGTAAAACTGGCCCAGAACCCGTTTATACGGGTTCAAATAAGCTATTTTTTGCCGAGCCAATGGCTCGGGAATTCCCACGTTAAAAAAGGCCTTTGTGCCACATGACACCCCCGTGGGGGGGTGACTGAATATTGTCAGTCGTTCACCTTCTGAACTGACTGTTCGGTTCAACTCTTCCTACGGGCGGGGAGGAACCTGAAGGAGGCTACGCCGAAGGGCGGAGTCTCCTTCGGGAGGTAAATTGGCCCAGAACCCGTTTATACGGGTTCAAATGGGCTATTTTTTGGCCGAGCCTAATGGCTCGGGAATGCCCACGTTAAAAAGGCCTTTGTGCCACATGACACCCTCGTGGGGTGACTGAATATTGTCAGTCGTTCAAGTTTTGAACCGACTGTTCGGTTGTACTCTCTTCCTACGGGCGGAGGAACCTGAAAGTCTCCTTCGGGAGGTTAAATGGCCCTGAACCCGTTTATACGGGTTCAAATGGGTTATTTTTTGGCCGAGCCTAATGGCTCGGGAATTCCACGTTAAAAAGGCCTTGTTTAATATGACACCCTCGTGGGGGGGGACTGAATATTGTCAGTAATTCAAGTCGAGTCAAGAGTCGAGTCAGAGGCAGTCCGAAACAGAGTCGCGTTCAGACAATTACTGCAAGACATTGAATTGTGATACTGGTCGAGACTACATTGTTTCTCTCTACTAAACCTGATTGTTCATACTAACATATCTACTTCTCTGTATATATTCCTGTTTGTAATATATCTGTGTTATTCCATACCTGTGTTCGAGTTCTTCTTTATTGGTTCTACCTTGGACTATCACCGTGGTACAAGGAACCGGACCATAACACATATGTAGACTAGCACAAAAGCACAAAAATATGAATCTGTATATGCATACATGAACGGAAGAGCTCAGTTGAGTCACATTGTCAACCAAGGAAACGTAAAAACTCAAGAAATCAGGTAAATCCTCACCAACAGAAAAAATGGAATATAAACTGCTAAAAAAAAAAAACTCCAAATATTATAAGCATTAAACCCTTCTTCGCCAGTTATTTTTTGGAAAAAACGTTTAAATTTCAGACGGATATTTTTATTTGTTTTTAACCCATCAACTGCCAAAATTTTTAATGCGCATTTTTGGCCCAGACGGGTGTCTTCGGAATTTATTTATTCCTTATGTTTCATTTCAGTAGTTACCATTGTCATTTTTATAGAAACTTTATTTCTATTTGCGATAGAAATAATTTGTAAAAAGGATTAGAAAGAAGTAAATCTACATTTTTAAAGTTTTATTGAAATTTTATTTCAGTTTCCACATATTCTCCATCATTAGCAATATAAAGGATAATACGATTAAACATTTGCCAACTGATGTACAGTAATGCCTGAAATCACATTAGTTATTTTAGCTATACTTAAAACTAGGTACATTAAACTTTATAACATTTTTACAGATTATTTCTATCGCAAATGCAAATAAAGTTATAATTATTTTAAAGTGCACACGAACTTTAAGGGCACCCTGTATATGTTTATAAAACATCAAAAAATAATATTGATTACAATTAATAAAAAATACTTTTCAAAATTGTCATTACTTTTCTACTCGTGAAATGTAAAATTGCGACAGAAAATGTCTTCTTACGGATGAAAAAAAATTTAAAGGCTAAGTGTTGTAAAATATTCCTTTGCAAATGCAATGTATGTAAGCAATTTAATGTAAATACAAGGAATAACATGTAGTGAGTTTAATTTTAACAGATCCACAAATGAGGCTCATGGCAGGTAATGGGTTAATATAGTAACTAAGTAACTTAAAGTACCCGACAGATGGCTAACACCTCTACCAGATATATGAGTCGACAATGAGTCGTGTTTCAAGCTCAGAATGACATAAAAAGAATCAAGATCAACGTACAAACACGTCTGTAGCTGTTTTTTGAACGTTTATTCGTCCGTATCTGAAAATGACACATTCAGTAAAATCATAGAGACATTTCTAAGCCGGAGAAGGCGTTAAGAATATAAAACAAAAAAGAAGGAAAATGTATATATTTGTCTTTGTTTGTGTGTCTGTTGTATATATATATATATATATATATATATATATATATTATATATATTTCTGTATTTAGGCAGTACATTCTCTTTCATGCATGTCTGATTATTTTTAGCATAATCCTTTCAAATCCATGAATATTTTTTCCGTATATTACAATTATATCATACAAGAAATGCACTGTAACAGCGAGAAATACTTTTATTTTCCAAGTATTTTCCGTCTTTTTCTGAGATCATCATCAGGGGTGAAACTGGTAAGACAAAAACTGTTCGTGAATATGAAAAGATTATAATAAAAATAAAAAAATAATGTTTATAATGTATTCAATTAGACATATATATATATATATATATGTGTGTGTGTGTGTGTGTGTGTGTGTGTGTGTGTGTGTGTGTGTGTGTTTGTGTAGTATATAAAAAGTGTAGTAATATAAAATCGTTTTAATGAGAAAGGGTATCACCTTTGTTAGGTAGTCAAGTCAGACATCAAAACTACCTAACGAAAGTAAATCTCTTTATTCAATAAAAATCTTTTTCAGAATATATATATATATATATATATATATATATATATATATATATATATGATGTTATAGAATGTTGGTTTTTCCTGTTTTATTAATAAGGCTTTCATTATGTTTAGCCTTTTTTGTACATGTGGATGATGGTATTATATTTGTACTATTAACAAGTATGTTGCGGACACAGTTTGGTAGGTACTGTACTGTACTGTACTGATGCGGCATTCACCCTGGGTGGATTGAGCCGGCTTTCTTCCTGTTATGAGAAGAAGATTCTTGGGATAAATTACAAAGTAGGGTACCCAGGCCTACTCGGATAACGTTCTTGCTTGCCGCGGGTTCCCACAGACGCAGAGACAGGAACGACCAGAAGCCGCCGGTTACTGATGCAGACGCTCCTTGATTTTCACAAGAGCCCTTGTTAGCCGGCGTGTGTGTCAGACCTGTCCGCCTTGGTGGCCCTTTACCCAGAACGAAGTTCCGGGCGGCATAGCTCTGACACTACTTTGGAGTTTACAGGTTCCACCGACTGTGAGGTAAGGGTCTGGACTTGGAGTTTGGTAGGTCTCCCATGTAAATTAAAACACAGTTATCATTAGAGAGATTTAACGTGAGTCCTCTTGTTAAACTCTCAATAATATTTAATCACCATGAACAATGGTCACAATGTGTTGACCGTATTTTGAATATAAACATTCTTAGAAATCTAGATCCATACTAACAATAGCCGAAAATACTCAAACATTGTATTTAAACATGTATTTATATCTAAATATGATACGAACTATTTAAAAAATGTAAATAACTGAAGTTTAAACAACCTTCGTCAACCTTTAAACAAATGTATATATATTTATATATATATATATATGTACTTGTACATAATATATATATATATATATATATATATATATATATATATATATATATATATATATATTGGCAATTATTCTTTCATGCACGTTTCATTGAATATAACAGACAAGGTGGTTTGAATTAGTTTTTTTTCATTTTCTCATATGATCTTATATGTTTTTCTTTTCGATAACACAAATGTAATAGCTTCGTCTACATATAAGAAAAGTATAAAAATAATTCGAGCCTTATTAATGTTATGGTCCGGTTCCTTGTACCACGGTGATAGTCCAAGGTAGAACCAATAAAGACGAACTCGAATGCGTAATGGAATAACACAGATATATTACAAACAGGAATATATACAGAGAGGTAGAAAGTGTTAGTACGAACAATCAGGTTTAGTAGTAATTGTCTGAACGCGACTCTGTTTCGGACTGCCTCTGACTCGACAGACTGACTCGCTCGCTCTGACTGCCTGACGGACTTCACTCCAGCCTGACGATCCGCTTAGGTGAAACCTTGGTAGGTTTGTCTGGCTCTCTAGGTTTGACTAGGTCTGCTCTACTTTTGTATTGTGCACTTTTTTTTAGTTTGTTGATTACTCGTATCGGGGTTTTTTTTTCTTTGGGCTTTGGACCTGTATGCTGTACGATTATTTTCGACAGACGTTCATGTTCCTAGCTCTTTTTTTTTTTAATTTTTTTTACCTTCGAAATTGATTTCCGAGACGAGTGTAGTTACCTTACTTATATATATATATATATATATATATATATATATATATATATGTGTGTGTGTGTGTGTGTGTGTGTGTATATATATATATATATATATATTTATAATAAATCAACTGAGTGCTCAGTACTAGTGCTTAAATATATTTTAATAACTAAACTACCCGTGGCCGTTTCAGCTTATAAAACATTGAGGTTGATTTCAAGATTACAAAATTGTCTGTTTGAAGAAAGTTTAAATAAAAATTCTTAACGTATAAAGAATTCATATTTTTAAATTTTATTCACTTAAAATACTTTTTTTAAAAATCAGATTAACTTAAAAATATTTTTTAATTTGCCAAAAAATATTTTTAAATCATATTCACTTCAAAATATTTTTTTTAAATACGCCAATAAACATTTATTATATATTGTTAATCGAGTCTCTATAAGATGTCTTGGATATAAACCTTTAACTCAACTTTCCATGTTATCTGTTCACAACTACTGTAGGGAAGTATTGAATTCAGAACACTTTGCATCCAACTAATGCTTTTATTTACTTGGCCATATGGCCTTGCGTACAGCAGTGTATGAATTTTGGGGTCTTGTAAATTAATGTTTCATGTTTCTACCCGAGCTCATATTGCAACTTTGTTGTTATTATTGTTATTCTCCGTATTATTGGTTCCCTTATTGTATTCATATCTATATTTGACCGGTTTTGTGGGTGGCCTAGTTGTCTTTTTACCAGTGATGTTCTCTTTCTGTTATTTCAGACTCATTTCACAGGGCGTGGTTATTTCCCTTTTCACTACAAAAAGGACATTTTTACCTTGAGATTTCTTTAAGAGTGAAACCTTTTATTACGACTTCAGAGAATGAAGTGGCTTTAGTTGAATAACTAGCGTTGAAACGGAAGAAGAGGGGTTCTCTCGACAAATGCTGAGAACACCATGGACAGGATATTTGATCAAAAAGGAAGTTTTGAGAAAAATAGGACCTGCAACGAAACGTATCCTTACAATGAGAAAAAGTCAATTGAAATTTATGGGATAGATGAAGAAAAAGTTCCTCATGAAGTTCGGGAATCACAGGATATACTGTAACACAAGAAAAGCAGAGGGAAACATCTGGTATCAAGGCTGCAGATCTGTCCGACATATTCTCATAATCCTCACTTACAGCCAATTCTTACGTCGATGCAACAACCCCATTTACAAATAACTATTTTAAGTTGTTCTTGGCTGTATAGAAAAAAAGCTTTTCTGATTGGATGGTATCTCCAGAAGAGAAGGGAATGATAAATTTTCAAAATTATTTAAAGGCGAAAAAAGGTAGGAAGATAATGAGAGACATGAGTTTCTTCTTTATGAAGGCATATGAAACGTGAAAAGGAGTAATTTAATTATAAAATATACCCCGTGCTTTTCATAATAAATAAATAGAAACATTGAATGAAAAATGATTTCTGGAAATCAATGCCGAATTGGTAAAACATTCCTCATCACAGGGCCTTTTTTTTTAGACAAGCAATATTGCTTTCGTTTCTTCAATACAACTGCTGATGTACTGACGATAATTGAAAGAGTCTATCATGCTCGAGATAATAACGGTGATGCCTGAGATATTTGACACCTGAAATCTTTTGACAGGCTTTGGCATAGATGTCTTCTCTAAAATCTGAAAAATAACGGAGTCTTCGGATAGATTTTTTAATTAATTTAGCCTTTCCTTTGAAATTGTTAAATGTAATTAATTGATCTAGACTTTTCTTTGAAATCGTTAAATGTAATTAATTGATCTAGACTTTCCTTTAAAATCGTTAAATGTAATTAATTTATCTTCTCTTTCCTTTTAAATCGTTAAATGTAATTAATTGATATTGACTTTCCTTTTAAATCGTTAAATTTAATTAATTTATCTTGACTTTCCTTTGAATTTGTTAAATGTAATTAATTGATCTTCTCTTTCCTTTGAAATCGTTAAATGTAATTAATTGATCTAGACTTATGTAATTGATCTACTCTTCCTTTGAAATCGTTAAATGTAATTAATTAATGTAGTCTTTCCCTTGAAATCGTTAAATGTAATTAATTAATGTAGTCTTTCCCTTGAAATCGTTACATGTAATTAATTAATGTAGTCTTTCCCTTGAAATCGTTACATGTAATTAATTGATCTAGTCTTTCGTTTTGAAATCGTTAAATGTAATTAATTGATCATCTCTTTACTTTGAAATCGTTAAATGTAATTAATTGATCTTCTCTTTCCTTTGAAATCGTTAAATGACATTAATTGATCTAGTCTTTCGTTTTGAAATCGTTAAACGAAAGTTATCCGCTGGGCTCCATCCTTGGTTTTACTTTGTTTTTAATTTGCATTAATCACCTCACCGATGACATCAGCTTTCAACTCGGTATTTACGCTGACGGCACAACCATTTACTCCTGTCTGGATAGTAAGGCTGATCAGTTCGATCAGGTCAAAATAGATGCTGATATCCAAAACAACTTTCAGTTTGTTGTTAACTCTAACAAATGTGTACTTGTCAATTTTGAACGACTCCAAAACTAAACCTCTCTCGATTAATCATCAAAGAGAACACTTTCTGCCTTCCATCAGCATAGCTAATGCTAACCTCCATGAATTTAATTAATGGAATTGGAAAGACTCTATTAAATCCATTGCTAGGTAAGCTGCGATTTAAGTTGGTTCACTGTGTCGCGTGAATATTGCTTTCACATATGGTCCTGTGCCCCTGCTATTTACCATGAAATCCCTGATAAAATCCAAAGAACAATCTGCAATATTATCGGTCCTAACTTTACGCCTCGGTTTCAGTTACTTTCCCAGTGTGCCTCCATGTGCTATCTCTGTGCCTATCCTATAAACACTTTCATGGTAATTGTTCGGATGAGCTGTTTGCTAGACTTTTTTTTAAATTTAAGCACAGTACAGGACTAAAGTCGATATCTCATCAATTTAAAGCTGATCTGGCTAAGATATAAGTTCTATACTAACATTTTCTTTTCTCACACTTCTCACTTGTGGAACACCCTACCAGCTTCATGCTTTCCAGCCAACTTTAATCTGCAAAAATTTAAATGAAATGTCAATCGCTACCTACTATTGTCCTGACAACAATTTTCTCTTCCTGCCCATCAGTAATGTTTCTGCTTCTAATTCTTCCACGCCAGTAATCCCTTGTGTCTTAGTGGCTTTACAGCCTTGCTTGGTTTGAAATCGATTAAAAAATGAATATTCAAATTACTTACCTCAATTAAACCAAGTTTTGTAAGATCAATTGCACCTTCTTCTCACATAAAATATAAAGCTGTATTTATTAGATGCCACTGTTGGACGCAATATTTGCACACACACGAAAAAACAACTTTATAAATATTTAAATAGTTTTCAGGGTTTTGAGCGGATTCATAAAAATTTTATATATTAGATAGTCATGGTATGTGTGTCTCCGGAAGTCAAATGGACACCTACAACTTCACCAACAGGACACAAAGCGGATACGCCCAAAAGGCTGACATTTCAAACTAGTCTTTGTATGAACATGTGCTATGGTGCGTCACTTTGTTAAAAAGCATGCCCTGTAGTGATGAAACGTTGTAAACCTATTTTTGCAAGAGTTTCCTAGAAAAAAATGTTTGACTACTTTTACGGCAGCCGCAAACGAGATTATGTCTCATCAGATGGTCGCTATATAAAATATACAATTGGTAGTTTATAGATGTCGTTTCTATTGCCGCTATTTGTTGAATATTTTTTATCTGTGTTAGTTCCGTCTTCAGATTGGCAACAATTTAAATGAAATCTTGGAACGTTAAACAAAGTTTATTAAAGTATTGCCTCGTTATGTTGTTTAATAATGATAGTATGTGTAATTTATATCTTTTTTTTATTTCAGATTATAAGAATATTATTCCTAATATACTTTAGAAGTTGCTCGTATTTTCGTTCCAACTAAAAGGCACATTAGAAATGATCTTATTCTGCGGATTTCGTAAAGGTCTCAACAGTCATAGTATAACTACATTATGTCCATGGGAAAGTAGTTTCAGGTTTAAATATAAGTCATCACCCACAGGACAGCGGAAACGATTTTGAATTCAAGGCATGAAACTGAAAGATTTATTTATAGATTTGTTTTCTACTTATTATCAACCGTTTGCAGGATATTTGAAACCAGAAAATATTTATAGATTCTAAGAATTATTCTTTTGGGATAATAATTATTAAGTGACACCAGTCTTATTGATTAACCCATAGCTGGGGACTGGATTCAAGCCTAATCAGAATTTGGTAAACAGACAAGAAATTATAATGTCGATATAAAGTGGGGCAAAAATTCAGCATTAAAATCAATATGGGACTGATCCCTCACATTTTTGCTACGGTAGTATCTATCTTGAATCAAGCACGGGCCATGCTGCTAGTTCCCAAATAAAATAAAATCAAAACATTAGGAAAGTATAAAAACAGATTTGCATATTAAAAATACTATTAATATATATATATTTTTCTAAATAAAACACCAACAATACATTTTATACCAAAATTACAAGCTGTACATTTTATAGCAAAATGACCAACAATACATTTTATAGCAAAATGACTAACAATACATTTTATAGTATAATTACCTATATAATTTAAAATAAAATGAGACACAATATTTTTTTAATATCAAAATGTTAATACAAGATTAAAAATGTATAAAAAATACATTATCATAGTAAAATTACCAGCCCTATATTTTTATAGAAAAACTTACCAATAGATTTTGTAGTTTAATTAAACTGAAAGAGACATATTGGAGTAATGGATTGCGGCTCGGATTTAAGAAATTCCAGCCGAATCCATTGCATTCACTTATGAACTATAACCCTTGGAAAAAGTATGAATCTTCTTTTTCTCCCACTGGCTATGGGTAAATAGCAGGACAGACTTGGATGGCAACTGGGCTAACGCAGAAATATATGGCAACCTACTGCGTGAAAAAAAAAATTTGCCTCGTCATTCATGTATCGAAATATACATGATCGACTAACCGTGTATCCTGCATGGCACATGACTAAGTTAAATTACTAGCCGTATGTTATTTTTAAATTACAAACAATACATTTTATTATCTAAAAACTATATATCTAAAAAAAAAAAACATACTTTTCTCCTGCAAGTATAAAATTATTTAGAAAATTATCCTCACCCAGCTGAAATGAATATATTGCTCTGCCAATATTTATTATTTTCCATGTTATGTGATATGCCAGTGGTTTTGTTGCAAAAAGTAAAATCAATCAATCAACAATCTTAATTATTTCCAAATAAAATTCAATCTGTGTTTGGATATCAAAATATGTTCTCCTCCACTTCCTTCTTTCTCCTCTTCCTTCAGATGTGGGTGCTTTTTTAAACCTTTAAGTCGTTCATATTCTGTTGACTCAAACATAAATAAAACTTATCAAAACAATCTTATTATTTTTTTTTTTTTAAATGAGGATAATTTCAACACATGATGTCAGTTACACCATAAACATATGCATGCATTTTAAATGAAGTGTTCCCGAAAATTGACAGGGTGCAGCCAACAAAATTGTGACTTAAGTCTGCGAGAACTGTATATAAAAAAAATTATACAACTTTCAACAAAATTTTCAAAGTTTTACAAATACCCCAAACCTTTGGGCATATGTCTTTGTGTATTATTATCCGTTTCCCTATAAGAAAAGAAAAATTTGATATTCACTAACCATCCATTACTTATATAAAACTTTTTAGTATGGATTGAAATTTAAAACTGAAAAACAGGATTTTTCATCCAGTAGATGTTATCAGATACTTTCAAGTCTTGATCGAATTTTAGTTGAAGATCTTATTTCTAAGTAGTGTGTTACATGGAATTTAAACAATGAAATTTTACTAAAATAAACAGTCCTCAAAATGTGGTATGGTTTTTAAAGGTTAAGATACAGTTCTTTGTTTAGAGATTTTTTCGTCAATGTTTAAAAAAGGCTTCAACGTTAAAGATAATGGTCTCAATGAATCTTTGAAACAAAGACTTTAGATAATAAAGCGGCGAAATTACATCCATATGATACTTTCTCTTTTTTAAAAAATTTTTTCTGTCGTTTATTTTACCCCAAGCAAGGCAAAAAAGCCACTAGGACGTCTGCAATTACAGAAAATTTGTGCAAGATCAGATAGTAGTGATAAAGAAAGGATTATTTAATTTCAAAATGATTTGAATATAACTGGAGATGTCGATTGACATTAATTTAATTATTTTAGTTCATAATCTCAGGAAACTGGAATTAGATAAGGATATTTTTTCAGGCGAACTCTTTGGAAGCTATTGAGTAGATATCGCATGAACATTTAGGAGTT
>CAHIKZ030004414.1:2440000-2462500 GCA_903632075.3 Acanthosepion pharaonis | reverse complement strand
AGAAAGAAAGAAAGAGACGTTAGGGAGCTTGTGCCCAAATCAAAAATAATAAGAAAGAAAGAAAGAAAGAAAGAAAGAAAGAAAGAAAGAAAGAAAGAAAGAAAGAAAAGGCGACAGGCAGAAATTGGAAATCTTGTGTCAAAATCATAAATAATAATAATGCTGATAAGAAAGAAAGAAAGAAAGAAAGAAAGAAAGAAAGAAAGGAAAAGAAAGAAAGAAAAAAGAAAGCAAGAAAGAGGCAGAAATAGGAAGTCTTGTGTCAAAATTAAAAATAATAATAATAATGCTGATAAAAAGAAAAGAAAAGAAAGAAAGAAAGAAAGAAAGAAAGAAAGAAAGAAAGAAAGAAAGAAAGAAAGAAAAAGGCGTCAGGCAGAAATTGGAAATATTGTGTCAAAATCAAAAATAATAATAATGCTGATAAGAAAGAAAGAAAGAAAGAAAGAAAGAAAGAAAGAAAGAAAGATAGAAAAGAAAGAAAGAAAGAAAGAAAGGAAAAGAAAAAAGAAAAAAAAAGCAAGGAAGAGGCAGAAATAGGAAGTCTTGTGTCAAAATCAAAAATAATAATAATGCCGATAAGAAAGAAAGAAAGAAAGAAAGAAAGAAAGAAAGAAAGATAGAAAGAAAGAAAGGAAAAGAAAAAAGAAAAAAAAAGCAAGAAAGAGGCAGAAATAGGAAGTCTTGTGTCAAAATTAAAAATGATAATAATAATGCTGATAAAAAGAAAAGAAAGAAAGAAAGAAAGAAAGAAAGAAAGAAAGAAAAAGGCGTCAGGCAGAAATTGGAAATATTGTGTCAAAATAAAAAATAATAATAATGCTGATAAGAAAGAAAGAAAGAAAGAAAGAAAGATAGAAAGAAAGAAAGGAAAAGAAAAAAAGCAAGAAAGAGGCAGAAATAGGAAGTCTTGTGTCAAAATTAAAAATAATAATAATAATGCTGATAAAAAGAAAAGAAAGAAAGAAAGAAAGAAAGAAAGAAAGAAAGAAAGAAAATAAAGAAAAAGGCGTCAGGCAGAAATTGGAAATCTTGTGTCAAAATTAAAAATAATAATAATGCTGATAAAAACATAAGAAAGAAAGAAAGAAAGAAAGAAAGAAAGAAAGAAAGAAAGAAAGAAAGAAAGAAAGGAAAAGAAAGAAAGAAAAAAAGAAAGCAAGAAAGAGGCAGAAATAGGAAGTCTTGTGTCAAAATTAAAAATAATAATAATGCTAATAAAAAGAAAGAAAGAAATAGACGTTAGGGAGCTTGTGCCCAAATCAAAAATAATAAGAAAGAAAGAAAGAAAGAAAGAAAGAAAGAAAGAAAGAAAGAAAGAAAAGCGAAGACAAGAAGAAATAGGAAGTCTCGTGTCTAAATGAAGAAAAATTAATGCTGATAAAAAGAATAAGAAAGAAAGAAAACTTGTAATAACATGAACAACAAATATAAGGACTAAAATCTGCATGTAAATATTGTAAAGGATAGGATCTTCGTGCAATCTATGTATAAGTGACTATTATGTGTTGAAGACTCGAGCCCTGTTTATCTACCAGATATGAACTAGATTCTAAAATTTTATTAACCTAATGAACTGCAAGGTTTGTTTTGATTATTTTCAATTTCTTTGTCTTTATCATTATCGATTTGAAGGATTTGGATTATAACTAACGTGGCCAAATCTATTTTGACATTGATCTCTGAATTCTCACTCTTGCTGATAGCACGAATTCTTGAAATAATTGGAATTTTCCACATAGCATTGATATTAAAAAATTCTTCTTGTGGTTTTTTCCATAAACGATTCCATAAAAGGAGTTTTTTTTTTCTGTGAGTGTGGCTAAGAATTAAGTTCCCTCGGGCAAAGTTTGATCTTTTGATTACACTTGATGGGTCAATTTCTCTTCGATATACAATAATATTTTAAATTCAAGATACCACTGATGGTTAATACTAGTTTAATAATAAACGTTACCTATCTTGCTACATATCTATTATATTCAGTTATTTGATCAGTATGCTCATTCCGTCATTTTATCAGTATTTTCATATGTCAGTCAATTAAGTTCAAACACAAAAGTACACCTATACAGACACACAGCTCAAATATGGATCGGAATCAGAAAGGATGAAATAAAGAACAAATAAGAAACGGATCTGAATCGAATATGTTTCACTTTTATTAAAGCTTCTTCAGAAATAACTTTAGCATTTTCAATTTGATTTGCTTCAGTTCTCATTGGTCAGTCGTGTATCGCGTGCATTAAAACGGTAGATAATGCTATATGTATGTAAGTTTGTAAAGATTTTGCTGTGTCTAATGTAGTATCGAATTGTAATGTGTGCTTGTCTGTCTGATAAGAGCTTTGATGTATTCACCTTTTGCGACCAGCTTAGAGTCAGATTAGATATTAGAATATATATATATATATATATATATATATATATATATATATATATATATATATATATATATATATTCATACATGTTTCATTAAACAATATAGACAAGTTTTGGCTATTTTATGTAAATTCTTTTCATAACGCCTGATAAGCTTAATAACATTATCATTAAACGAAGAAAGAAAATCACAATATTGATCCATATTTTTTAATCCATTCTAAGCTTTCGTCTTACATAATGTTGTGAATTCCGTGAATGGAATCCTGCACAAATAAATAAACAACGCCAGAAATGGAGATAGAAAAATAAGTGTATTAAACGTAAGAATACAAACTTGAAGTGAAGATTAGTAGTCCAGGAATGCGGGTTAATATAAAGTATATGTACAAGTCTCTGTAAGTAAAGCCGTAATCTCTCTTTCCCTCTCTCTCGGGATTGTTGGATAACCCTCTGAGAACACCCTGTGTCTGTCCCCGTATCTCTCAACCTGTCTCAACGTATCTCCACGTATCTCCACGTATCTCAACGTATCTACACGTATCTCAACATATCCCAATGGTAGGTATTCTCTCTGCCAGTATAAGTATACTTTGGACGAGTCCATCTTATGTAAAAAAGGGGAGAGTCCCAGAGCACATAAGCCATTATCAAAGATGACAATTACTGTAGAATATATTAAGCAATACATGGAGAAGAATGTGATGGTGTTTCTGTTTACATGGATGATTTCCAAGCAACGATAAACACGTGCATATAAGACGCTGGAATCAAAAATCGCACCGCAGCTCATGACGTCACACGTGACCACGCGAGAGTGAATTCGAGAAGTATTAAGTATGGGAAGCCGTTAGTATAAACCAATGTTACCAATTCTGTTACCAATTATAGACATTTAAGGATATTTGTGATTTCATAGTTTATTTTGTTCAGGCTATATTTAAACATTCGAGTATATTTTTGTAGAGAAGGGCAACACTTAAACTAAATTAGACAAAAAGTAAAATATTTTTCATGGAAATAATTTTTGTATCTTATCATTCATTAGACTTTCTTCTGACTCTGACATGAGCTTATGTGTCGTATCCCTTCAGGTTGTAGGCGATCATGGCCCTCTACATCTTCCTGCTCCTTGTATCCCTTAATAAGTTTTGTCTTTTTGTTTCTTTCAAATCCTGTTCTACCATCAATTTACTCAATCTCATCAAATATGTTACGTGCTGTTTTCCACTGTCCCTCTTTCACTCAATCTATGATGTGATTAATATAACGTCTACGTTCTGACCATGAAGAGATGTGTTGTATCCCTTCAGGACGTGGGTGATCATGGCGCTCCACAACTTCCTATCTTTTGTAGCTCTTAACAATGTTTGTCTTTTTATTATCTCCCTTAATTGCTGTTCTGCGAACCATTTACAAACTCCTTAGGCAAGGGTTATTTTCTGCTTGCCTCTGTCCCGCTTGCCTGTAACATGTCCTTTTGAGTATTATTAACTTTAAACATAGGTATTATATCTTCTTTTATTTGCCATATCCCTTCAGGATCGTGGCCCTCCTCATCTTTCTGCCCTTGTAGCTCTTAATAAGTTTTTTTCTTTTTGTTATTTCTCTTAAACCTTATTCTACCATCCATTTACAGTGCTACAATATAGTGATTGCGTAAGCAATTTATTGAAACATTACATTTTATTTTGAGAAATATAAACTGTATTTCTAAGTAGGCTATCGATTTCGAAGTACACAACATTTTACAAAATTGTTTTTTTGAAATTTACAATTCCGTTTTGTTGTTCTTGGTATCATATCAGAAGTCTTTAATTTCTATAATAGAAACTATAATCTGGAATTGGAATGAAAGCATTGATGGCACCTAGCCTGAATTCCTCATAAAAATGGAAAACATCCTTTATGAAGTTTTCTAAGAAATAGGACTCAAGATAAACCCGTCCAAATTAGAAACTATAATCTGGAATTAGAATGAAAGCAGTGATGGCACCTAGCCTGAATCAATAAAATAAATTCAGTACGTGGAATTAGTAAATAATAAAACGTTCAAATATTCTCGGTGTATGGATCATTTATAACAAATGTCGTATAGAAAATAAGGAAATTTAACGCAAATTAAGCTGTAGTAGTTGTAGTTTCTCCCAACACTGCATATTACTTATTCTTTTCTTTTTTATGCGTCGTGTATCTTCAAGACGTAGGCGATCATGGCCCTCTACATCTTCCTGCCCCTTGTAGTTCTTAATATGTTTTGTATTTGTGTTATTTCTTCCATACCCTGTTCTACTATCCATTTACTCAAGTTCATCAAATACGCTACGCGCTATTTCCTACTGACCCTCTTTCCTTCAATCTATGATGTGATTAATATAACGTCTGCGTTCTTACCATGAAGAGATTCAAAATATTGGGTCATTCGGTCAGATTTTAGAAAGTAAGTTAGAACCTAATATAAAGTGAGAGGTTAGTTTTCTGTTCTGTTATTAAGTAATAAAATTATCCACCATAAAAAGAATTATTATATACGAGAATGTTTGATGTAACGTTCTTGTCTTGACCAAAAAGTCTGTTGTGTATACTTGTTTCTCTACCTGGCATGAATGTAAATATGCATATATAATTTTGTGTATGAGGATAAAGCATGTTATGTCATTCCTTTTCCTTTTAGCTCGCCCGTGCCGTCTTCGAAATAGTGTGCTATGATATCATTGATATACTATTACTCATAATGGGGGAAATAGAAATGGGAGAATATTCCTTCATTTCATAGGTCACCAATTAGTTAGATTTTAAGAATTAGATGTGGCTAAGATGTTTTCATCATTTCTACATTTCTCTCGTAGAATTATATTAGAGCTAAGTTGAGCGATCTTTGTTCTATTGTTATTACGTAATAAAATGAGCGTCACATCAAGGATTGCTATGTTCTCAACACGAGCAGAAAAATAATGATTCAAAATTATCCACATTATTTACATTATTCGGATTATTATTCTCATCTTTGTCGTCATATTTATTACAACGTTTCGGCCGTTGTACGCTCCGGCTTTCTTCAAGTGGTTGGAATGTCGAACTGAACCCATTATTTCGCTCTATGGGGTAGACTGTTCTAATTCCACGTGACATGTCTAAACGGGCCGAAACGTTGTAATAAATATGGCGACAAATATGAAGGCAATAGTCCGAATAATGTAAATAGTGTACATAATGCCTCATCTCAGAAATATAGACAGATACTAAAGGGCTGAAACGCTGTAAGAAATATGGTGACAAAGATGAGGACAATTGTCCGAATAATGTAAATAGTGTATATAATACCTCATCTATATATATCATATATTCAAAATTATCCTTATGGCCGATCATCTGCCCACTTTTGTGGGTCACACCCAGAACAATTTAGCCTTCCTTTATAGTGCGCTGACTGGGGTTATGAAATAATAAGAATACATACACTCTTGTTCAAATTAATTGAAAGAAAAGGAATAATTCCTTTATTATTTACATTTCTTCCGTATTTTTCCAATGAAACATGTGCACATGTTAGTATTTCGTATGCCCATTCCACGAAGTCGTTCTTTGCAGATTGACCACCGATCCTCGATTGAATTTAAATCAGGAGAGTTTTCCTGGCCAGTCTATAGTACTTTGATTTGTTTAGACTTGCTAGTGTGTTCGGGCAGCGTTACAATTTTGGTACGCTTCCTTGGAGTAACGCACATCGCAGACAATGGCCGTAGGACAACTAATAGACAGTCGAGACAATTGCGTCTGGAAGTGATGAAAATCTGATGTAATATGACGCAATATTTTTCAAGACCAAACAAATTACATCATAGACTTCGAACAGTGACTCATATTAGTGTATACCACTGAAAATGACCTAATAGGAAAAATAGAAATCGATTATATCCTGTCACTCCAGTGGATCTAAAACTGACCGTATGGGAAAATAAATTCATTTGCACAAGGGTGTAATAAGTACATTGGTTTCTCAGTAAATAGCTATTTTTTTTTTATTTGACCACATCACATTTTTATTATATGACCACATCACATTGCAAGATGGATTCTATTCTGATTACGGAAGTTAAGCAACATTGAGCTTGGTTAGTCACTATATAGCTGATCTCTTTAGAATATCAGCCGCTGTAATCTTTGATGCGCTGGTGGCGTGAAGGATGACGCCTTTAATGAGAAATCAAAGAGCTGAGTTCGAATACCAGTCAAGTCCTTTAAATCAACATACTCGTAAAAACCCCGAGGTTAATTATGGATTCATCTCCTCTGTCCCCAACTATGGGATAAATAGCTGGAGAGTCCATCTTATCCGCCGCCTACCAACAAGTATTGTGCCAGTGCGGTAACTACTCATGCTACGTTAACACAATCTCACACTGGATGTTACTGTTGGGTCACCGGATTTAAAACCAAGACCCAAACGCATCGTCTACCTCGATAGCCACGACTAGTAAATGATTGGCAAAGATGGAAAGTCCTGGGGAAGACCTCCGTACAACAAAGGAAATTCGCACGCTGAAAATTAAAGTTTTTGTATAACGAAACAATAATAATTATCTGGAATTTAATTGTTCCATCGTTAATCTACGAATAAAGACAAACGATTTTTTCACGGATTATTATTAAAGAAACACATTCATTGAATGAATGAAATAAACTATATTAAATAAAAACAGAAGTCTAGTAGAATGATGAACTACAATGTAAAGGGAGTGGTTTATCATGAAACTGGAAAGATATCGTCTGCTTATCATGATAATCTGTTGTTTGGACAGAGGGGCAGGATGCATTTGAGATTTGAGATGATTACAAGATTTGAAGGTTTTCCATTACACAGGCGTTGTTGTTTTATTTTTATTTATTTATTTTTTTTTTGTTTTTTTGTTTTTTGCTTCGTAATGTTTTGATTGGTATCTTGACGGGAATGTATACAGTATGTGATAGCAGACAGACATGATAGTTTTGTGACATTTAGAACAAGACAAGATAGATAGATAGATAGATAGATAGATAGATAGATAGATATGTGTTAATACCAGTTATATAATTCCGATTATATAACAGCTACAAAAATGTAGTGGTCGCTAGAGAAGGAAATTTGTGTAGATTACGGGCAAATATAGAAGCAGTTTTATCTATCTGTCGATTTATCTATTCATCTATCTCCATATATATATATATATATATATATTGGAGAGAGAGCGAGCAAGAATGAAGGAAAGTGAGATGAATAGATATTAGCCAGATAGAGAGATATACAGGCATACATACATATATATATATATATATATATATATATATATATATATATATATATATATATATATATATATATATGTTCAATGTGTCGTGCCAGACAATATTAATCTCCTAAACCAAACATATCTATATGTCGCACGAGACTCTCATACATATCATGTTTAGAATATTGCTGCCCCATCTGGTCTGGTGCTTCTGATATTTACCTTGAGATCTTTGATAAAATGCAAAGAAGGAATCAGTAATATTATTGGTCCTGATCTGGCTACTCGGCCTCAGTAAGATTTTGACCGCCGTAAGGTTGCCTCCGTGTCTTTTCTATGTATAATTTCACGATAATTGTTCGGATGATGTCTTCGCTTCGGTACCTAGACTTTTTGAATTTCAGCGCAGTACAAGACTGGAGTCAAGATGTCATCAATTTATAGTTGAGCTGTCTAGATATAGACGTAAGTTCTAGGCTAACAGTTTCTTTTCTAGGATTTGTAGAACTTCTCAGCATTCTATCCAACAAAATTTAAACTTCAAATATTTAAATGCAATGTCAATCACCATCTACTGCATTTCTAGTTACTTTTTCCCTTCCCGCACTTTAGTAATGCTTCAGTTTCTAATTCTTCTTAACATATTGTCTATTAGTTGCTTTACTTCCTTGCACGGACTGAAATAGACAGATAAATAGATAGATAGATAGAGAGATAGATAGATAGATATGATATGATATGATATGATATTGTGTGATGTGAGATAAATGTGATTATAGATATATAGATAGATCAATGTGGAGAAAGAAAGAAAGAACGGAAAAGATTGTAAAAGGAAGATAGATAGATAGATAGATAGATAGATAGATAGATAGATAGATAGATAGATAGATATTGTGTGATGTAAAATAAATATATGATGATTGATAGAAATGTAGGTAGATAGATATATAAATATGATGTTATGCGATGTGAGATATGTTTGGCTGTGATGATGGATAGAAAGGTATGTAGGTCGATCGTTAGATAGATAGATAGATAGATAGATAGATAGATAGATAGATAGATAGATAGATAACATTTGGAAAGGTACTATGCAATTCTATCTTAAGATATTAGTCACAGAATTTATAAAAAATAGTCTTTAAATGATATTTTTAATCTTTTAATTGTGAACAGGACACCTATTCTTTTACAGGTGACATATTCTGTTAAAAACTACAGTCTACTCAAACCTCTGTATCCCGTAATTCTAGGGTCTCCAGTAAAAATGCCAATCTATAGATAAAAATCCATTAATTCCTTAGAAATTACTTTGTTTCTTCATTTCGGATAAGGCCAATTCAACCTCGCTTAGCTTTGAAGTCATTCGTAGGTAAGTCAGTCGGGAAGCATAATATAATCTGGCTACAGTGTATATTCTCTTTATTAAAAATATTCTCAAAACCCCAAGCGGTTAGATGCAAATATCAGTCAGTCAGTTATGTACCATGCTTGATACACGCTTAGGCGATCATGTATCTTTCGATACAAGACTGACGAGGCAGATTTTTCCCCGCAGTAGGTTGCCATTTCTTTTCTACGGTAGAACAGTTGACATCCAAGGCTATAGAACTCAGTCTGTCCTACTATTTTCCCATAGCTGGGAAAGAAAAAAAAATGGAACTATACGTTTCCCAAGGATATTAGCACGTAAGTGAATGTAGCGGAGTCGACAGGAATTCGAACTCGGCTCTCCGATTCCTCAATCCAAGCCGATATCCATTACTCCAACGGATATATTCTGTTTGTTAATAAAGCAGGGCCCTTCATTGCCACACTTGTATTCACTAAATATAACGTATATAGAAATATATAATATTGTCGAATAATGGATAAAAATCAGGTGATACATTGGAAATTATCAATGGGATTGCCCTAACCTCCTACGGAAAATTATAGAGTTGTTTGTCATTATACTCTATTCGGTTTTGAATAGATAATAACCTTTCTATATGATTGGCTGCAACCGAAATTATAGAGTCCGGACTTCTTTCTTTTTTATGTGCCATGACGTAGGCGATCATGGCTCACCACCTCCCACTAGAAGTTCCTTTCCTCTGCTACCTCTTCCAGACCACGTTCTGTCATCCTCTTGCCCGCTAGGTATATCATGCGTGGCATTCCCTTGTCTCTCTTTCCCTCTACTCGACCCGTGAGTATGACATTCTCCAGGCCTTCCTTCTTTCCTCGTTATGTGTTCCAGAAATTTTAGCTGCCTTTTCCTGATGTTAAGTATAAGCCTCCTTGTTTGCAAAACCTCATTGTTGCTCACACTCTCAGTCCATGATATCCTCAGCATCCTTCTGTAGAACCACATCTCCGTCGCTTTGAGTCTCTTCTTCATCTTTGAGGAAATCGTCCAGCATTCGCTGCCGTAAAGAAGGACAGATGTCACGTAACAACTCAGTATTCTTTTCTTTGTTACCAAAGAAATCCTCCTGTCTCGCAATACTCTACCCAGCTTTTGGATTGCGTCCTACCCGATCCCAATACGTCTATGGATCGCAGTGGCGCATTTTCTGCCCCTCTGTAAAATTCCGCGTCTACTTGATTTGAGTGTTCCCGACCTGAAAATCCCATTTCGGGCTCATTCTTTTACTGATGACCATGCATTCTGTTTCCTTATGACTACTCTATTAATTTAACTTAGAACCGTGTGGTTGATTTGTAGAGAAAAATATGGATTCATGCCTTTCATAACTGCATTATTACCTAAGTTAAACAAATCAGATTCCACTTTTCAAGCGATGGCAACACTGACACTTTTTTAACGTATCTAGTTTCTGGATTAAACATCATTAACGAGAAGATTCCTTTTAATAAAAGTTCGAACCATCGTGCATCTTGCATTTGTTGCGTATGTTGTTTTAGATTAAATCAAATATTAACCGATAACACCAGCCAAGAAAATAGGTGGCTTCCGTTGGAACAAACCACAAATAATCCTTAAATGTAACGTCCATGCCGTTAAAACTAAAAAATAAATGTGGCATTTTTGGATTAATTTGAATTCAAATGGACGTCTCTAAATCTTGCTCAGGAGCAACGTCTAAGGATCTCATAATATAATCGTATCTTTAGCCCATTCCTAAAAATGTTTCCATGCGATGACAATCCTGTGTTGTAAGCAAAAACAGGAAAAAATCAGAAGTGGAAAAAATATGGGAGAGCACTAGACAGTTAACAAAGATAAAAAAAAAGAAACCAGATAATGATTAAAAAACAACATCTCCTTTTCCCTCTAATCTCTGTCTCATTATATATACATACACACACACACACACACACACACACACATATATATATATATATATATATATATATATATATATATATATATATATATATATATTTTGGTTGGATAGATGAGCTTGACCCTGGGTTTCACGCTTTAGTGATCGTCAGTCAAACTCATATATATATATATATAAGGGATTAATGGATTTTATATATATATATATATATATATATATATATATATATATATAAGGGATTAATGGGATTTATTCAGAATAAAATTTGTGATTACTATAAAAGTTATTTTAATGTATGCACGTATATGACTTCTCTGTTTAGGCCGGTTGACATTAATTTCAGTATTTAAAAAAATGCTGGCATGTTTACTGAAACATGTTTATCTTGTAAGTTTTAGCATGAGATGAACTTGACAGGAGAGTGAAACGTTTCCATCTAAAAAAAAAAATGGAAAAGGGCCCTTAAAGTGATTTAAAAAAAAATGAAATCAGTTATCAAACTTATAATTTAAGAATCTTTTATGATGAATGCCAGAACCTTGTGCTGCAGTAATCAAGAATATATTGGCGAAAGTGACATTTAATTATAAAATGCTTTATTTTTTTTTTGTCATAATAATTTTCTAATAAGAAATCATATATAACCTTTTTTAAAAACTAGGTGTAATAGTTTTCTCTTATTTAAAGTACAAATCAACTACATTTTGGGCCAATTTAAAAAAAAAAATCATTCCAGAGATGTTCTCAGACTTTTGGACTGTAATGGATATATATTTGTTTTTTTTTTTCAGGTTGGAATAAAAGACAAAATCATAAATGAGCTAAATGCATTGGCACAAGAGAGGCAAAGTATTAATCAGATTCGACAACTAGACACTAACATAATGAAGGACGAAACGAAGGAAGATTTGGAGAATGTGAAACTCACAAGTCAGATTAAGAGACGAATGGGAAAGTGCGAGTAACTTAGTCAACCATTTTGTGCAAATGGATGACTGAACAGAGTGTGGGATCAGTAATAATGTGAAATGCAGTTATGGAGAGCCAAAACAAAAGGAGACCTCACGTTAAAGAAGACAGAAGTTCTTCAAGAAAAGTTTTGCCTATCCACCGGTTGAAACACCTCGTCAGTCTTTTTTTTTTAACAGTATTCCTTTATTTCCAGTTCAGGATTGTGTTTCTGGTACCTTCTAAAGTCTACTTCAACTGTATACTTCTTCTTCGCCTAAAATTTGAATGTTTATTTACTATTTATTTGATGTTTTTCCTCAATAGGAGTAAATACGTTCACCAACCACTAGGTTCAAACACCTCTCAAAAATGTACTGTCCTTTATAGCTCCTAGTAAATTTTGTTGCTTTCCTGCAATCTCCCTTGTTCTGCCAGCCATTTATATAAGATCCTTAGATACATTATGTCCTGCTTTCATCTGTCCCTCTTGCCTTCAATATGTCTCACAATTTATTTTCCTTTGTAGCTCTTATAAATATTGTTTATATTTTTCTATCACTCTTAAATGCTGTTCAACCAACAATTTAGAGAAGCTACTTAGATACGGTATGTTCTGCTTTCATGTGTCCCTCTTGCCTTCAATATGTCTCACACTTTTTTTTCGTTTATAGCTCTTATAAATATTGTTTATATTTTGCTATCTATCCTAAACTCTGTTCAACCAACCATTTAGAGAAGCTAATTAGATACGTTATGCTCTACTTTCCACTGTCCCTCTTGTCATCAATATGTCTTCAGAAAATTCGGCATTAAAGATAGAAAGAACCTCATTGTTTTCGGTTTTAGGGATAATCATGGTTAATATATATATATATATATATATATATATATATATATATATATATATATATTGTGTATATTTAGTCAGCAATTTTTCATTAATGCATATTTCATTAAATAATATATACAAGTTTTGTCTATTTATTTTAAGTTCCTTTCATATTGTCTGATAAGCTTAATCACATTATAGTTGAAAGACGAAAGGAAATCACCATATTGATATATGTTTATATTTTTTACGCGTGTGCGTGTATGAACGTGTATGTTTAAAAAGTTACATATACATGTATACGTATAACAGGTATATATATATATATATATATATATATATATATATATATATATATACACATGTATATATATGTTTGTATGAATATATGAGAAATATGCGTATGTATGTAAACATGTGTACAAGTATACATAAAATAGTTGTATTATATGTATATGCATATATGTGAATGTATGTATGGACAAATATGTGTGCATGTCTATATGTATAAATATTCATAAAAAAATTTATGTATAAGCCTGCTTGGATGTCTACATATGCACGCGTATATGCAAATATATACGTTCAGACTCTTCTTTTGGTGGAATGATTTAAAATTCAAGTAACACAAACGGCTAATAATATATATATATATATATATATATATATATATATATATATATATATATATATATATATATATATATATATATATACAGTGGACACAGAGGTGAACACACAGATGGGCCGCCTTTTTCATGCTTAAATGGTGTGGTCTTGTTTAGTCTGACGATTGCCTTTAAGTATGAAACAGTCTCGTCTTTTATATTTTCATACCCACCAGCCTTGATATTGTGTATGTGTATCTAAGCTGGGTAAGTTGTCGCCATTTTATATTTTTAATTTTGCGCATGCGCTTTGTTTATTTTTGATTTTGTCAACTGCACATAATAGTTGGGTCAATTAGGCACCGTCGGTGAGAAAGAGAGCAGCATAAAGCAATTCACTCCGCCAGAAATTTGGAAACGGCTTACCGTACTGCTTTACAATCGCGCCGGAAGCCCAAATACGAACATTTCAGAGTGTTTGGGTGCCGATTTGAGGAGAGTGCAAAGGATTCAGAAAGATTTGGATGTGTTTAATGGTGATTACAAAGGTACCGCAGCTCGGAAAATTCTTTCTGATCATTCTAATAAGCAAAGAACTCCAGAATTCTTTTGGCAGGGCTTCATACTCAACACGGAGGCTTACATCAAGTGCCTGGAAGAGGTAGTGTTGCCCTAAGTCAAGAGGATGGCTGCTGGAAGACCCTATATCTGGCAACAGGACTCTGCACACAAATGTAAATCCCAGTCATAGCTTTTAGACAATTTCTTCGGCTACATCACCCCTTATATCTGGCCACTTATCTCACCAGACTTCACCCTCTTGGTGACAGTTAAGCGAGAGACCAAGAAACTCATTGTAAAACCAAAGATGAAATCAAGACAAGAATTATAGTAACATACATCATCTTAAACAAGGAAACCGTCTAGAACCGAGTTACAAGAGATTCAGAAGTTTTCTGCAGATCGAGATTGGCGATTCTATTGAATAAATTTACTCTTTAGTGTTTCAAGATATTTTTGTCTACTTTTGTTAAATATATCTGTTAAAATGAGATGTCAGTGTTATTTTCATTTATTATTGTCGTAAAAGATGCAACAATCTGTCAATATCTTGGATAGATTGCAAAAAGTCAGTCTCCCTCACATCTGGTTGGAGATGATTTACAATGTTTCTAATAGTCGGAAAATGTCTTGAAGCTGTGGAAATCAACATTAATTCTGAATACGTAGAATACGACGGTAAATACTGGAGATGCCAACATCAAATGTGGATTCTTTCAAGACGACCCAGGATCTCTTCTTCTGTTTTGTTTGGCACTGATTACGCAAAGCCAGCTGCAAAATCTGGATAATAATATGTATGGAAAAACTGTCTTCTCTACATGCACGAGACATGAAATTTTGGTTCGAGCTCAACTACAAGTGTTGCTCTAAACAATCCAATAATTCAATGAGGACATCAAAATGGAATTTGGGCTTGACATTTTTGCCAACGTTACATTTCTCGATGGGAAATCTATCAACTTCACGTAACATCACTCTAAACCAGGATATTGAAATAAAATAATACATCATTATTATTATTACTACTACTACTATTACTACTATTACTACTACTAGTACTGCCTGTAGGGAAAAGGAATTTGGTAATACTGTATGGATATGTATCGTTTATTATAGCAATCATGTATGATATTTAAATTATTTCTATACACAATACTCTTTCCTGTATAATCTGAAGTAGTTTTGAAATGTTTTCTAATATGCTGATATTTTGATTTTTATATACAGTAGTTTGTTTTGTTTTACGGCATATCAACACCTCAATGGGTCATTTAATGCCGACAACTTTTTTTTTCCTGGTAATATTTTTTTTTTGCCAAAAATCTACTTCTGTTAATATTTTTTCCTCAAAAATATATAACTGGTAATATTATTTTTACAAAAACGTATAGCTGGTAACATTTTTTCAAAAACGTATTGCTGGTAATAGTTTCTATCTTCAAAAACGTATTGCTGGTAATATTTTATAATGCTTTTTACCTCAGTTTCGGGGTTAACTATTTTCCCATAGCTGGGACCCTAACCGGTTCTACCACCCCGGATCAGGGTGGACCTGGGAACACCAGCAATTAAGAGGTAGTTCTATGTTCCTCAAAACCTCCTTATCAGTGGCCTTGCTGTTGGACGTAGTTTATCGTCATACCCAGGACGCGGATGCAGTTTATCGTCAAACCCAGGACGGTATACAGTAGCATTTTATATATATAATATTAATAACTGATTGAAAATATGTTTTTCGCTACGCAGTAATAACCATGTTTCAAAAATGGAAGCAAAATCTTTAAATTTAATTATATAATTAAATTAAAAGCATCAGTTCCGTTTCAACTTCAAGCGATTCCAGTGGAAGGCATTTTGTCAAATTTCGATACATGCTTCTGGCCGATTGCTTCTTAGTACCAACGTACTAATGTAATAACCGAACTTAATGGAAATAAACAAACTTAATGTCTCTAAGTTAAAAAATGGCGTATGCTCTGTCAGGGTTTGATATATTTACCAGTTCAATGGCATCTTTATAAATTTTGCATGTAGTAAATAAATCCATTTTTTTTTTACGAGAGGTTTGAAATGAAGAGGACAGTGTATTATCGCGAACGTAAACGCTATCGTGTGACCGCTTTCAAATATTTGCGGCAAAACAGAAAACTTCATGGTGGCTACCGAAACAAATATCTCGTCTGTCCACCCAACTCAAGGAAGCCTTACGCGAGTTCGTTGTATTATACTTAAGAACACCTATAGATATATGACTACAGGGCGGCTTCTCTCACGAAGAAACACAACGGCCATATTCTCTTGAGTACACAAAGTCTTTAAATAGACAATACTTCACTTTCTTTGCGGCTATTATAATCACAAATAATAATGTGTCTGTCTCAGATTTTTCGTGTTTTTTGTATGAGCTGATGAAGTTGATAAACACATGCAATTAAATATGGATTTTTGGCTTATAAAAACAACTGACTTAAATTACATAACTAAAAAAGTACGCTATAGAGTCCATTTTCCGATATATATATATATATATATATATATATATATATATATATATATATATATATATATATATATAATTTAAAAAAAAAAGAAATTAATTTATAGGCGGGCCTGGAATTGACTTCGCTTAAGCCACCTACACTTGAATTTTTTTTGCGAGGTTTCGTGTTGACTCATATTCACATTCCAAAATTTCAACATTTTATTTTTTTTTTTTTTAGATTTTAAATTTAACAAATGAGGAAGAGGCGGAGTATGTGTCAAAACAGTTTAAGAAATGTATCCTGGCGCGACACCTGCTAGCCGAAGTTAAGCAACGTTGACACTGGCTAGTACTGGGATAAGGTTGAATTTCTGAAATGCTTGGAAAATTTTAATTAATAAAATCACAAAACAAAGTAGAAATGTCGAGCCCCTATTTTCCTCCTATTTTTTTTTTTTAACGCGACTTATCCGTCGTTTCGATCAAAGGCAGCGTGTCGTCAGTAGAGATGAAAGACAAATAAATAAAGAGTATAAAAGATGAAGCAATGCATCAAAGGAAGACAGAAAAAAGAACGCTAATAAAGAAAAAAGAATCAATGGCAGGAAGAATAAAATGTAAAAATTAAAAAATACCCGATAAGGAAATTTTTTTTTTAAAAAATCTGTTTGCAGAGAAAAATAAAAATAAAATGGCTGACCCAGCGTTGGGACTGAGTTCACAACCTTTAAAACCAGAAAATATTTTTTAGATTTTGTAATTTTTTTTTTTCTGATAATAATTGTTTAGTGATTCAAGTTTTACGAATTAACCCATAGCTGGAGGGGAAGAGATGGATTTATATGTTTCCCAAAGGTATTTCTTTGTAAATGAAAATAACGAAACCAACTCGACTCTCCTATTAACAATTCCGAGCCATTAACGATTACACCAGTGGCATATTCAAACTTATAGCAGCTGGTATTCTCATGCGGTCACCCATCTAAGTATTGACGAGGTTCAAAGTTGCTTAATTTCGGTGAACTTACGGAAACCGCTGTTTCAATGTGGTCGTAAGCTAGTAAAAATCGATTTATATTAAAAAAAAATCCACTACTTTCTATTCGACATGATCTCATATATACCCTTTCTATTAAACCTGATCTCATAGACACCCTTTCTATTCGATATGATCTCATAGATGCCCTTTCTATTAAACATGATCACGTAGATACCCTGCCTATTCAACATCTCATAGATAGTGTTTCTATTCAATATGATCTCAGAGATGCCCTTTCTATGAAACAAGATTTCATAGATACCCTTTCTATTAAACATGATCTCATAGATACCCTTTCTATTCGACATGATCTCATAGGTATCCTTTCTATTCAACATGATCACATAGAAACCATTTCTATTCAACATGATCTCATAGATATCATTTCTATTCAACATGATCTCATAGATACCCTTTCTATTTAACAAGATCTCATAGATATCCTTTCTATTCAACATGATTTCATAGATATCATTTCTATTAAATATGATCTCATAGACACCCTTTCTATTCAACATGATCACGTAGATACCCTGTATATTCAACATCTCATAGATAGTCTTTCTATTCAACATGATCTCAAAGGTGTCCTTTCTATTCAACATGATAACCAAGAAACCCTTTCTATTCGACATGATGTCATAGATACCCGTTCTATTCGACATGATCTCATAGATACCTTTTCTATTAAACATGATTTCATAGGTCCCCTTTCTATTCAACATGATCTCATTAATAATATGGTTCATTGTTCTTGTCATTTCTAGGAATATGTTTTTTTTAATTGGAAATGCTCTTATCTATTATGTCTAACTTCTTATCTGGTATAGATTTGTGGGTCATCGCTTGTTCGTAGAGGAGACCATCTCTAAATCCATTTTTAAACAATTTTAGCTCGTTCAAGCTGACAATGCTACTAAAACGCAAGGGATAACAGGTAATGAAAGAGAAAACTTTAGTCATGAGAAAAGATAATAAAAGCACAGATTTCTGGAAGACAGACGGTTGCGATTGGCGCTACATTGTTAGAGGCCCGAATGCTAGAAATCGGAATCACAGGCGAGAAGTGCGAGAAAGGAAACTCTTAGAATAGAACTTATGGTTACATCTTGCCAGTTGAAGAGTAAAATGATGAGACCTAATAGCCACTCTAGTATTACGCATAAATTCATGTGGCCGAGGCACCAAGAAAAAGAGCAAATTATGAAAATCTCCATGAAAATATTTATACAAAAGACAGAGTGAAAGCACGTTACGGCGGTGGGAAATTGGCTGAAGTCGAGATGCCATGCCAGGGCCAATAATATTTCCGATTTCATCAAGAATCTGTAAATATATAGCAGAAACACTAGACCAGATATGACAGCCATATTCAATTTACGGGCTATTGTATATTTATAAATATGCAACATACACGCTTACGAGAAAAAATGTTTAATACATTAAAACAATTTTCCTAGCAGTAGACATAGCAAATGATTCAACATAATCACTCCACTTTATATCAGTAGTAAGCGTTTACTCAACGAAGCGCATAGAATTGCTATCATGGAGGTTAGCATCAGCCATACTGGAGGAAGAAAGAAAAGTACTCTATGATGATCATATGAAAGCAGATTTACTTTGGAGGTGTTAAAATTTACAAGCCATTCTTTACCTCTGTAAAACCACTGATTAGACGTCATTTTCGAGAGCAGCTACCAGTTTTACTTTATCGGACTTACCACGCTTGCTACTAATACAGCTGTAAATAGTTGTGTCATCAGTATAAATACCTATTTAGTAACTGATAACAACGGGAATGTCATTAATGAAGATAAGGAACAACTTAGGTCCTAGGATAGAGCCTTGGTGGACAAACGTATTAATGTAAAAATGATCTAGAAATCTGTTCGTTCTATACAAACTTCATTATACCATAGTTTAGGAAGGATTTGATTAAGCCAAATATTCGTCCAGTGTCACAACAGCGCTAAAACGTGTAGAGACGTTAATATTCTGTCGAATGCATTCGAGATATCTAAATCCACATCCCGAGCCTCGTCGTTCTGATCTAATGTAAGATAGACAACTTCAGTAATAACAGTTAATGAATTGGCATTAGACCCAGAAAAACGAAAGTCATACCCTTTTATGTAAAAGTAGGTATTTTGAAGAAATGAGATGCCTAAACAATTTGGCTTTGATTAGAAAGTCTCGAACTAGAGACTTCTGAAAAACAGGAAATATCACGATAATTTGAGGGGTCAGAAGTTTCACCAGAGTTTTTTTCGATTTATCTTAGAGATGCAAACGTGAAATTCACCCGTGACTTCAAGCTTACAATCCATCATTAAAGCTGCTAAAAGAATGGTTTTGCTACCTGTACCATTTCTAGAAAGTACCTTCTGCCATGCTTTATCGTACGAGCTTCAGATGAGACAAGTTATCTTTTGCTTCTATAAATAAACTGAAGCGTTCTAATCCAAACTTTTCTGTGTTGATAGAATTTAAACTCCTTAGTGTTGCTTACTTAAGTGCGACCAGCCCACTTATTTACAGCCATCACACAGCTTGATACGTCCAGTGTTGAATCAACCGCATTACCTATGTATTCCTACCCCTCTACATTGTGGGACAGATTCCCGTTTGGATTCTTCTACGGACACTACAATCTTAACCACTTCAAGTGTAAGGTGAATAGTTATTAATCCGCCATATCTTCGTAACCTTCATTTTTTTTCTTCTTCTTCCTATGTCCATGTCACACCCCACTACAGTGTAACCCGGATATAAGAGACCCGGATATAAGAGAAACCAGGATATAAGAGAGATTTTTCTCTGCTCTCAAATTAGAGCCTGTGTTAATGTATATAAATTAGACCAAACCCGGATATAAGAGAAACCCGAATATAAGAGACTTCTCCAGTCCCGACAACTCTCTTATATCCGGGTTACACTGTATTAGTAAACTCGACCGGGGTATAACGATAAACTGCATCCGGCATCCGGCAGTAAGGACTCTGATTTAAAATTGTGATTGAATGTTCTGAAGTAGCCTCATCAAATCGAAACATACCGGGTGTAACAGCAAAATTGGCCAAAACTTTGTATCTTAAAAATGATTAAAGATATCTTACTGGAATTCGCCGAGTTTTTTATGACACTATTGAACTCTACTTTGAACAATAATAATGCATTTAGCTAAAAGTTGAACTGATAATCCTTCTTTCTGTTGTGACCTCCTGATGCAGTTTTCCTCTCTATTGTTCCCTCTTTTTTAAATTTAATCACCGTTCTCTTGATGGTTCTGGAATTGACTTTGAAGATTGAAGCTTGAGTATGAATTGTGCTACCATTAAAGAATGCCTGAAGAATCTTCGTATCACCATTGCTTAGTTGTGAAGTTATAGTGGCACAAAATGATTTTAACCTGTTCCCTTTCTCGATGAATAACTGGAAGGGTTTTTCAATGATTCTTAAAACAAATGATGTCGAGATGGCTAAACGTCTTATCTGAAAACCTGAAAAAAGAAACGCAGTTATTTTAGACGTTTTTGAGATATTAAGTGCATTTTAGTGCATGGATAATTATCTCATGCTGTTACATGATTTGGACAGTTTTACTGATACACCCGGTATGTATATTATTAGGCAGCAAGGCCTCTGATCAAAGATTGAGGTTTTGAGGAGCGTGGAACCACCTCTTAATGGCTGTTGTTCCGAGGCCCACCCAGACCTGGGGTGGTAGCACCTGTTAGGGTCCCAGCTATGGGCAAATAGTTAACCCCCAAACTGGGTCCAAAAAACATGAAAAAAGTAAAAATACATTTGGAAGCATTATCAGAAATAGATTTTCATAGTAAATAAATAAATAAATAAATAATTATTATTTTTCGGAAAAAAAAAGAGAATACAATTTCGGCATTAAACAATTATGAATTGATATTCCGTTAAACAAAAAAAAAAAACAGACGTGCCGTTGCCTCTCTCTGTCTTTTTTACAAATACTTTCACGGTAACTGCTCCGATGAGCTGCGTTACCAGACTTCATGAATTTAAGCGTTCAACTAGGCTGGCATCTCGCTCTCATCCTTTCACTGTCGAAACTGTTAAATGTAGCCGTCTCTTCTACTCCAATAGCTTCATGTGTCTGCACTTCCGCCTGTAGAACCCTCCCTTTCTTTGCTTTCCTGATAGCTATAATTCCAACTATTCAAATGTAACGTCAATAGACGTCTCCAGATGCCCTGATCTATCCCCTAACCTTCTCTTCATCCTTTCCTCTATCACTCCTCTTTGTTCTCGCTCCAACTCTATAACCCCTTGCGTGCTAGTAGCTTTCCGCCTTGCTTGGGAGTGAAAGCTTTTAAAAAAATCCTTATGAAACCTCTCCCTTGAATGGCTCCTGGCTGAAATTTTAAAAATTACTCTTTTTTTATTACACTTAGCTTAATCTAGCACAAGCACTCACTACTTGTCACACGGTGCGGATCAAAATAAATGTAAAGCCTGCGAAGTATTACCCCCCCAACAAAAAACACCCACGTACGTTACGTAATCAATCGTAAATTACTGGTTGCTATCACTTGAACGCACATGTCAAATCTGCTAAATAACCGAAAGGTTAAGTTTTGCTGATACATTGCTGTCATCGGCTTGCTGTTAGGTCCGAGAAGATTTTCAAGAATGTACTTTTTTTGCGTCCACGCCCATGCACTGTTTGTCATATGGTCGGTTATTTGAGTCGCGTATTTATTTGTATTCTCATGTGAGATATATGATACCAGGTTGTTTCTCTAATACAGGCTTTTTAAAAAAAAAAGGTTGTACATAAAACGTATATAAAACCGCAGACATTACGGAATGCCTCGCGTTTCTCGAGTATGAATACCTGACGAGAAGACAAAGTAAAAGTAACAGTCCCTGAGCGAAAAACTATATTAAAACTGAAAAAGAAATTTATTTATTTGGCACAAGCTACGGATTTACTAATTTAACCCTCAAACAAGGCGATAAAGCCGCTCGGATGCAAGTGGTTACTGAGAGTGAAGAAAATGTTACTGAAGAGAAAGGACTATAAAAAGAAGCAGATTAAA
>CAHIKZ030004414.1:2402500-2435000 GCA_903632075.3 Acanthosepion pharaonis | reverse complement strand
AGTGCAAGGATGAGCTGAAAAGTTAATAGTCTGTGTATAAAGAAGTGATGCGAGTTCTGTAAAATCTTGTATGCATTAATTTCGACTCTTATTAATAACTTCATTGTTTCTTTCGAGGTACAGGGGTTGGCTGAAAACTTCATAGGCTGACTATGAAGGAGGGGTGCTATAGTTGTGAAATCGTGCACGCATTAATATCAACTCTTCTTTCTAATAAATGCATTGTTTCTTTCCAGGTACGAGGGTTGGCTGAAATTTTCATAGGCTGATGCCTAGTTCGTATCTGCGTCTACTGTTGATGATGAAGCCTGGCTTTATCTTTCTTTACATATTACCGGCTCCAATATCGTATTAATTTCTATGCTAGGCCTAGTAAGGAGGGCCTCATAGTCGGGAATATGCGCTGATTTTTCATACGTCTGGCTTTCCAGTGTTTAACCCTGTCCAGTATGTCCACTTCTTTCTACAGGGATTTCTAACTACACTTTTCCTCCATATATGATCAACCGTACCTGACTTCATTATCTCACACCTAATTAAAAATTCCCTGAAGGTTGACTCGATCAATGTGTACCTTATGAAGGCAGGAAGTCGTAACTGGAAAATAACAACTAAAATATGTCTTCGGATTTCAGTGTCACATGTTCCCTTTCTGTTAAAACGCATTTGAATTTTGATGCATGCTTGATCCTGAAATCTCCGATTTATAGCTTATACCAGCAGCTGTTCCTCAGGCTGAAAAACTCTCATAACGTAAATGAGGACATAATCCATATATAAATAATGTAAATAATATGTATATTTGGCAAAATTGTCAGTTATGTGCCATGCGTGATACACGCTTAGGCGATCATGTATCTTTCGCTACATGATTGGCGAAGCAGATTTTTTCCACAGTAGGTAGCAATTTCTTTCTGCTGTAGTCCAGTTGCCATCCAAGGCTATAGAACCCAGTTTGTCCTGCTATTTATCCATAGCCGGGTGGAGAAGAAGAGGATTCATACCTTTCCCAATGATATTAGTACGTAATGGAATGTAAAGGATTCGACTGGAACTCGAACTTAGTTCTCCGATTCCTCAGTCCGAGCCGCTATCCATTGCTCCATCGTGCCTCCTCTAAAAAATGTATGACTTTCAAACGTTTTTATTTCGATTAACAGGTTTCATTCTCATCTAAGTCATACCGCTTAAAAGTTGATACTGAACAAAAGTAACCTAATACTTGAGTTTATATTTTACTTGTATTTATCCCCGCCTCACGAGGTCAGGTTGTAACACAAGGTCGGTTTAATGTGGAGAGCTCGAGAGCGTACACCCAAGCTAGGAACAAAAATTTCTTGAAGACACGCAACCATGGTTTGCGCTGGACTCGGTTCGAGTACCGATCCCTCTCTCTGAGAGGGTGCAGTCTCGGCCAGCTCTTCCCCAGGGCCGGCACCTCTCGGTATAATTTTCCTCGGTTGCCACTCTGTCCTTTGACGGAGCCGCCCCTGGGCGCACTCTGTCCAAAGAGACGCAACTGATATATGATAAACGTGTTAGAAACTAATCGAGAACAATTTACACACATGAGTTTATAGATAATTGTTTGTTACACACATGCGTTTATAGATAATTGTTTTTATAGATAATTGTATATACTTAAGGCAATCTACACTATAGTTTTAGGCCACCTCTGGTAATTGTTTTTAAATTGACCCTAAAAGAAGTTTTTTTTGTTCTTTAAAAAAGAAAAAAATATCATACATGGTTAAAAAAACGATTCTTATTATGACGATTTTTTTTTAAGTATTTTATGATTAAATTTTTCTATCATCAAAATATCCTCCTTCAGCCTTGTTTTCCATTATAAATTTTTGGCATTCGTTGCAAAACTTTCTCAATGTATATGTTTGATAATTGATTCCATTCGTTTTTCAATGACTCTAAGAGCTTTTTACTTTTTTTTTTTTTTTCATTCTTCTGTCAAGTTTGTCCCATGATAATTATGGGGGTGACTTCAAATTTTGGACTGTACTGTACATTTACTGCGTGGGTAGCTCTTTTAGGGAGATGTTTTTAATTCTACGAATTATATGATTATTATTCTAGGTTCAGCCGAAAAAACAGATTTTTAAATTGTTCATTAGAAGATAAAAGACGCATAATAACTTTAAAAGTTAACCGTAGTCCACTATTGATCCACATGCAAGTTTCGGAAGAGAAAAAGATAATCTTTGGGTTTGATTAATTTAAATGTTTAATCCTGACTCGAAACTAGTGCTGATGAGAACGCACAGACCCCACACAAACCTACGCAAATACGCAAAGTTTATCTGTGAAATAAATACAAGATATCATGACACTTTATATGTTTCCGTTAACAAGTCTTTTGAAATGGTTAATTCACACATGTAAAGGGTTACACTGTCACAATATATCTTCCTACTTAAAAAGGGGTAGTTTAGTAAATAACGCCGGAAAACCCGAATACTTATGCCTTGTGCCAGACTCAGTTAACATATTTAAATGTCTACATTTTTGGCGCCCATAACCCCAAACAATATGTGGGTGTGTGTGTGTAGGCCTGCGTTGGTCTGTATGCATATAAATTGGCATATATATATATATATGTGTGTGTGTGTGTGCATGTTAATATCGAATTACAGTAGTTAGTTAATGCAATATAATTAGAAACTGATTAACTTTTAATAGTTTAGCCATGTCGATTATAGAAACACCCAAGTCTAGAATTTCTCTCCGACTGAGGAGAGTTTCATGTCACCCACCCCTGCTAACCACAAGATCAGGACTAATAAAACCTTTCATTGAACTTTCCGACTTTCTAATTTGAATTTCCTTTCTATTAATTACATATTTCAGAGAAAAAAATCTGTTTTTTTTTTTAATTTATATATATATATATATATATATATATATATATATATATATATAAAGTATCCAACTATATATATAAGGTATACAATTATGTATAAGGTATACAAACATCGAATTTTCGAATAAGCTGTTGCATATAATCTCTCCCTAATTCATGTTTGTTCTGTTGTTTTGTTTTTGATATTTTCACGTATTTGAAATGTCTCAGTTATTATCAAGAACCATGTGGTGTAAGTGTAGAATACCGGATTTTAATTGGTATTTTATCGAGGTATTTTATCGAGTTATTTTTTTGTAAATTTTGAGGTGTATTCTTGTTTGCTACAGGGTCGTATAATGTAAATAAGTCATACGCACACATACACACACAACATACAAACATACATATATATTTTCGATCCTAATAATAATTTGTTATATCAATATTATTACATATGTATATTACATACATGTATATCGATGTGGCCAAGTCTATCCACAACATCTTTTCCTTTTTATCTGTAAGCAATTTTTGTATCCTGACTACACCTTTCAGTCTTAGTTTCACCTTAGGTTGCTGGCTGTTGCCTTCCATATATTCTTTGAATGTCAATTCGCGAAGGCGTCTTTCCTCATAATGTGACCCAATTTAATTGTTTCTTATAGATTCTAAGTACAAGTGTCCTTTTTATCTCCTAAAAATAAACTTCCTTGTTACAAAAATGTTCCGTTCATGTTGTTTTCTTCATTCTTCCGTAGAATTTCATACGTGTTGCCTCAAATCTTCTCTTCTTTGAGACGGAATTGTCTAGGATTTACTGCCATATAAAAGGGATTGATATTACAGAGCAGTTGACAAGATTAAATTTTCTTAATTTTTCATTTGGAAGGGATATTTTGTCTATTACAATGAGCCTTCGGATTTCAGTGTCAAATTCTCCACCCTCTGTTATAGTATAGTATAGCTGGCCACACGTATTCGAGGACACCCGGCTACAAGGGTGGCTAGCCAATCCCTATTGCGGACACATGCTCAGACATATTTTGTGTTTATTCAACACCCACTGCAACTATGCTGAGCAGACATTAGTTACAGTTTTCTAGCGTGATCAACAATTTGAACAGAGGCAGCACGCTGAAGCCATCAGCCACGATGACTTGTGACTTCGTGCCAGCACAGCTATCGACGGCTACTAAGGGTTCTGTCTACCAAGTTTCACTCACAAGGCTTGGGTCAACCCGTGGTATGGTTTTCAGGCACTTTTCAAAGGGGCCGTACCCCTCAGGTCCGATAACGACAGGAAATGTTCTTGCCGACAAATCGACCATCAGAATGCGAACATTCTAACCAGTCGGCCATGTGTCCATCTGTTGAAACACATTTAAACGTTCATACTCTCTAATTCGTAAATTGCATCTGGCGCTATTACTCTTGCTAACAGACTGTTAATTTGGAATCGGTGGTTATTCTTCACGCTCTTCTTTACTACGTTGCCTTGGAGCTCCTCCAGATTTCTTTATGTGTCTAGCATCGACACTGTCATGTGCATATCTGATGTAGTGTCCGTCAGTAATAAATCCTATTGGAAATTTTAGTTCTATCAAGACCGCCTCGACAGAAAGGCCGAAAAATACGAAGAGAAGATTCATCCTTGTGTTACAATCCTAAAAATATTAAAAATAACGTCAGGCCTCTTATCCTAAGTATTGTGAAAGATGTAAACGAAAAAAAAAAAAACAAAAAAAAAACTCCTAATCCGATTTGAAATTGGACAGAAATTTATTAAATGTCACAAATCAGTATAAAAATTTACAATACAAATTGACAGGTTATGCTACAAAATATGACCACCGTTTAATTATTTTTATATAATTTTACATTATTTTTTTATTATAAGTTTGAGAACCCTTTCTAATTATTTCCATACAGGCGATTTATTCTATGTATAAATAGTAGGAACCTTTTATGTTGTAATTATTATTGTTTATCCAGCTTTCCAAAGACGTCTTCTCTATCTTGCTATTAGTTTTATATATTTGTGTCTGCTACATCTGTGATTTGCAGTTTTTCAACCTCTGCCCTTCTCCAATTTTTCTTCCCTGCTTGCACTTATTTCTGATGGTTTTCTTTCAACTCATATTATGAATCATTTATTACCTTTATCTGCTGTCACTTCTTAATTAATTCAGGAATTTCAGATATCACTATCTTCTTTTATTTCTTTTATTCTGTGCCCACCGACAATAAATCATGGTAGGACCTGTAGTTCTTTCAGGAACGCCTCGCTGTAAAGGTTAAATAAATCAGGTGAACAGACTTACGCCTGTCTGTTTTCTGTACTTAATTTATTTTCTGTCCGTATGCAGGTGCTTTGTTCCCAGTAAATATTCATAAATAGTCTAAAGCCATTCCCAAATAAATTAGGTTTTCCTAAAAGAGTTAATAATGTTATAGGTAATGATACAGGGAGGAAAATAAAATCATGAATTTAGACAATTAAATAAAACGTAAATCCGTTTGTTATTCACCTCAGAAGGAGAAAATGGTGCCTTTTAAAAATCGGTGTGTGTAAGGGACTACACAGGTCCAGTGCTTAGCTCTTTTCGAAACAATCCAAGATCCATTTACAGGGTGGGGCCAACACATCTAAAAACATGACGTTGCTACGTTTCTGCAAAGTTTAAGTGAGGTTACAAAAACCTGTTTTGAAGATACCACACAACGTGTGCGCACAACGTCACTTTGTAACCCAACAATACTGCGAATGCAAACACAAATAAATGAAATAATAATCAACAACAAATAATGAGTAAAATATTGTCAAATAACACTAGCGACAAATAAACATCTTCATAAACATTATAAACACGGTGGGGTAATGGATAGCGGCTTGGATTAAGGAATCGGAGAGCCGAGTTCGAATTCCAGTCGGATCAATTACATTCACTTACGGAAAAAGCTATGAATCCTCTTCTTCTCCCTCTAGCTATGGGCAAAAAGCAGAACTGAGTGGGTTCTTTAGAGGGCAGACTGGCTTCTTTAGCCTTGGGTAGGTCTAGGAGAAAGTAAATCTGAATTCAAAATTGGCGTACCTAAAGGAAAGGACAGTTCGCATTGGCTCGATAATCCCATCTGCGGTCGACAAATGATGACGATCGCCTATCTAATACCCGTTGGGTTAAATACAACAGACCTTAGTAGGCCTTGACCAGGGTATATATATATTCAATCCAACACACAAGACTCATGGAGAAGATTCCGTTCAAGGAAGTTTTATACATGAGTGACCACTTTTAGTTTTACATAGGCTCTATTGCTGTTATTAAAGACTTTTACCCATAAATATATTCTACCTTAAAACTCTATTCTTATCACACGCACACACACACACACACACATATAATATATATATATATATATATATATATACACACACATATAATATATATATATATATATATATATATATATATATATGTGTGTGTGTGTAGAAGATAGCGTGTGAGCGTGTGTGTGTGTGCGGCTTGCAGAGATACACTGTAAAAAAATATGCTGGTAGATCACCGGAAAACATCTAGCCATAATTTCCTCTTAATAAATAATAGTCTGATTAGTAAAGAATTCACTCAGAAAAAAATGTATTGAATGTGCACTGATCTCATAATTCTCCACAGTCATCGACAACACCTTGCTTGTATAAAAAAATATCACCGACCATCACAAAAACAATAAGAGCAGAGTGTGGTATAAGAATTAATAGAGAAAAAAAAGGCCTAATTACATATAGAGCAGTTGTTATGAGTTAAAGAAAAAAGATTTTCTGTTCGTAGTGTCTGTTAAGGTTATTTCTTACACCTTTCTCAGATTTTTCAACTACAGTTATGACAATGTTGAGAAAATTCAGAGTGAGTCCAGAAAAATAGTTGATGCATCATTACATTAATGCACCCATAATGTCACATATCTACATTAAATCACTCATAATGTCACATATCTACATTAATGCAACTATAATGTCACATATCTACATTAAAGGGCCCATAATGTCATATATCTACATTAATGCACCCATAACAACATATATCTACATTAATGCACCCATAATATCATATATCTAAATTAATGCTCACATAATGTCACATATCTACATTAAAGCACTCATAATGTCACATATCTACACTAATGCACCCATAATGTCATATATATATATATATATATATATATATATATATATATATATATATATATATATATATATATATATATTAATGCACCCATAATGCCACATATTTAACAACAAAATACAATGCATCTGCAACGTGGCAGGAAAGTTCGGCGTTAGCTAGTAGGATAGATACTGGCGGATCAGTTATAGAAGATGACCAGAACAATGTCGTATGGAAGGAATACCCTAATCGAATAAATTTAGTAGAGGAGAGGCACGGTAGAGTAATGGCTCGCATTGAGGAATCGGAGAGCCGAGTTCGAATTCCAGTCGAATCCATTACATTCACTTACGTGCTAATAATTCTCTTTGGAAAGGTATGAATCCTCTTCTCCTCCCAGCTATGGGTAAATAGTAGGACAGACCGGAGCCTTGGATGGCAACTGGTCCACCGCAGAAAGAAATGGCAACCTACTGCAGGAAAAACAAATCTGTCTCGACAGTCATGTATCTTTCGATACATGATCGCCTAAGCGTGAATGGCACATAACAGACTGAAAGGAAATAACAAAATGAATCATAGAATAGGCTATGCCAGGAGTACGTTCCCCCAACACTGTAAGTTGCTACAAAACCAATTAATTAACCTAAAAATTCGGGCCATATCCTTGATTAATCTCGTCATATCCTGCATGTCACCAAACTCATTCAGAAATATTTAAATTCTCATCTATAGACAACCGGTTTCTTATATGAATAGTTAAAGATGGCTTCGAGCGGATGAAAGCTGCATGTCTTAGGTAGGGTCATCCTTTTTTGCACTTCGTGGACTATACCCACAGAAATGAACCAAATAACAGAAATTGTATTACTTGAAGATTCCAACAACAACAACTAAAATGGATTGCACATGTAACTCGAAGGGAAAATAATGACATAATCAAGATGTCGACGTTCCACACAATTTCAAACAAAAGGTTAGGAAGGAAACTCCCTTCCAAACTGAAATGACATAGTAAAATAAGTAGACTGAAGAAATGTATTTTATTTTTGAAAATTCGTTTTAATATACGCTGCATTTTCATTTTCAAATTAAGAAAGATAGCAGCGATATGGAAAAACATGACTGATGGACCTGATTTATAATTTTCAACAGAAAGCAGCATTGGCTACCCCGAAAAATGAATGTTAAATGTTCTCTTATAAGGAAATGGCTAATGTTACCATTATGATTACCATTTAATTTGTTTAAAAACTGTTTTCTTTTGTGTTTTGTTTTTGCGAATCGGCGCATCGAAATTTTGTACGTTTGTGTAGGAGCCCATGCCTATATATGTGCTTTTGCATGCCTATATATGTGCTTTTGCATGTTCTCATTGGTGACGTAAAAATTTCCCAACGCTCTTATTTTTAGTATTCTTCATTAAGATTGACGTGGTTACATGATGCTGTAATGTTTTCATTTTCAAAAGCAAATAAAGCAATAGATGACAGATAGACATGATTATGTTGGCAGCAGTATGCGTTTTGATTGGTTTGTTCAATAAAGGTGAATTTAATTGGGAAAAGAAAGCACGCGACGGTATACAAGAATTTAAAAATGATGGGGAAGATTCCTTCACATAGCAATGGAAATAGCCAAAATGATTTTCAATGTCGGCCAATCATCAGTTTTAAAACGTTTGAAAATTACAGAAAAAGTTGAAAAATTGGTGCCTCTGCAATTACCTGAGCGAATTACACTATGCATCTAGCTTCTTGCTTGATTTATCTTTTTTATGTGTTATGTTCTTTCAGGAAATGAACGTTATGTGTCTCTCCGCAATTTTCTATCCCTTACTACTCTAAGCAAGACTCTTACTATTTTTCGGCTTCTTCTTTCTCTTTATTGTGAGTGTTGGATTTTACTAGCACTCATTTGTAGTAGAAATGTCAACTGCCTCTTTTTGATTTTAAGTATAATTGTCTTTCTAGTTGTTATTTTCTTTAAAAATCCCTCGTTTCTCATATGTTCTGTGCATGACATAATCAGCAGCTTCCAGTTTTTAATCTATAAGAATATTTTCCAGCAGTCACCGTCAAACAGACCTAGCAATTCAGCATTTTTCTTTTTTCTTTTTCCGATTCTAAAAAAGAAAGTCTGTTTTGTAATTGAATCTCACAGAAGTAGATCACTCGAAGCGTTGAATATCAGCAATGCCTTCAGATCACAGTGCAAAATTGACATCATCGAAACTTTTCGAAAGATATATCGGTCTTTACTTGGTCAGATATTTAAAAAAAAAAAACAGTTCCAATCTGTTGACAAGGCGTTTATTCCAACGATAAATAGTAAAATACATGATTAAATAAATAAATATAAAACCTCTTAATTCATCGACTCTGTCACCAAACTATGCGGTTAACTCAAGTGAGGACATCAATCTAGGAACGATAACTCGAGGGAATGCAAGCTAAATGTGTACATGAACCTGGACTAATGTCATTATAATGAAGGTGATGATGACGCAAAAACTCTGGTCGAAGGGCTTCCTAGACTGAAAACGACTATATCGGAAGGTTTTCGCGAAGGCCACGGGTCCATTAACAAGGCGAGATTTCACGCCAGGGTATATAGTCGGTGGACTGACCTGGAGAGGGGTGTGCTCCGCCTGGTTTACCTTATTCAAGGTAGGTTACG
The DNA here is from genome assembly GCA_903632075.3 of Acanthosepion pharaonis. Classification (NCBI taxonomy): domain Eukaryota; kingdom Metazoa; phylum Mollusca; class Cephalopoda; order Sepiida; family Sepiidae; genus Acanthosepion; species Acanthosepion pharaonis. Next base: position 2,425,298 of record CAHIKZ030004414.1, on the reverse strand, counting down.
CTTGAACATATACCTGCCTTACCAACTTTCATATCGGATATTGGTACGCAACAGAGGAGAGGGGTGGTCAGGTGATCAGTTGCGAAGAAACACCAGTAGCTCTCCCGGTCATAGGACTGATGATGCTGATAATGGTGATGATGATGATGTGAAGCTATCAGCTCAGTGGGTTACAGTCTCGAGTGGGTTACAGTTGTGAGCGTTGCAATTTAAATAAAATTAATGGTCAGTTTAAATTCATTTGAATAACGACGATCCTTCACACACAGTTTTTTTTTCTTGACCAAGATCAGAATGGATGTCAGGAAAGTAAATGTCTTCACAAATGGCATCTTTACTGGACTTGACCTAATCGGATTATCATTTGTTTTGATCAATGCAGTATCTCTAATCTGGTGGAAAATTTTAAAATGCCTAATTTATGTGTACAAGTCTCTTTGGCAACAGTACTGCTACGAAACAAGAATTGGTTTATCAAGACGGAATGTGCAAACTTCAGGAATGTTGATATAAGGTCATTGAAAGTCAAGGTAATTATTTGGATGCTTAATAAATGTTCTAGTAAATATTAACTAAATATTTCTAATACAAACACCGGTGATTTTTTTTCATACACTTAATATTTCTGTTTGCGTTTTTGTCCTGTTTTAAATTGCAGTGCAAAAAATTTATACTATTTACATTGTCCTTATCTTTGTCACCATATTCATTACAGCGTTTCAGCCGATGTACGCTCTGGCCTTCTTCAGGTGGTTGGAATGTCGAGCTGAACCCTTTATTTCGCTCAGTGGGGTAGACTGTTCTAGTTCCACGTGCTGAAACGCTGTAATAAATATGGCGACAAAAAAGAGCACAATAGTCCGAATAATGTAAATCGTGTACATAGTACCTCATCTCAGAAATATGTAAAAATTATATATATATATATATATATATATATATATATATTTCTGAGATGAGGTATTATGTACACTATTTACATTATTCGAACTATTGTCCTCATCTCTGTCGCCATATTTATTACAACGTTTCGGCCGATGTATGCTCCGGCCTTCTTTAGATGGTTGCAATGTCGAAATTTACCCTTTATTTCGCTCACTGGGGTAGATTGTTCTAGTTCCACGTGTCATGTTTAATGGATGTCAGTTGTCAGTTATCTCCTGTTAATTCCCATCTCCAACTTCTCCACTGCCTTAACCTGGTATTTGGGTCATGTCACTGGATCTAACTAACGCCTTTATCCACTGTGCCATGTGTCCTTGAGAGAGGAATTAACAGGAGACAACTGACATCCATTAAGCATGGCACGTGGAACCAGAACAGTCTACCACAGTGAGTGAAATAAAGGCTTCAGTTGGACATTCGAACCACCTGAAGAAGACTGGAGCATACAACAGTCGAAACGTTGTAATAAATATGACGACAATGATGAGGTCAATAGTCCGAATAATGTAAATACTGTACAAAATGCCTGATCTAAAAATATAAACAGACAACAAATTTTATCTAAGAGACGATAAAAGACGAGAAATTCCTTCAATAAATACACGTTGATCGATATATTTCCTCTTTTAACCATTAAGGGAAAGTGTAAATTCATAGACATTTATATGCATCCCATAAAAAAAGTTTTAATAATGATAAAATAATGAAACTAGTATCAAAATTAAATATATTTTTTCCTATTCAAAATTACAAGTGCTGATTGATAAGGTTTCTAATCGTATAAAACAAGTTTTAGACCAGCCAGAATAATGAAACGGCAATCAAATTGAAGTAGATTTATTTCACCTTCAAATTACGTAAGTTGATTAACAAGTCAAGTCTCCATTCCCACAAAAAATATACCAAATTGTATAAGGAAACGAACTAATTGGGTTTCTCCTTAAGCTTACATTTGTTGATTGATATGTAAGGTCATAATCGTATAAAACCGATTTCAATTAGATAGTATAATAGAACTGGTCGATACAGCGAGGCGATTTTAAAAGAAATAGAAGTGCTACCAGGATTCATTATTAGCGACCAGAATCTTAACAACATAAGACATGGGGATGGCACAGTGTTGATAGCAAAGAAAGAAAGAAAACTACAAAAAATCCTACACAAAGTAATGAAAGAAAGCGAGAAGAAAGGATTGAAACATCAACTGCAACAAGACTGAATACATGGTTGTTAGCAAAAGAACGACCCCAAATGGCGAACTGCAAATAGGAGATAATAAAAAAATCAAACGCGGAAATTTAAATACTGGGAAATGTTTTAACAGAGGATGGAAAGTGTGACACTGATATCAGAAGCCGTATTTGGATAGAGAAAGCGCCTTCCAAAAGCTAAGTGAATATTAAAAAGTAGAACAAGTCCGCTGAGAAACAAAGAAAAGAGTACTGAACGATGTATCTATCCTACTGTATGACAGTGAATGCTACACAATATCCTCACATATGAAGAAGAGAAGCAACGGTAATGTAATTCTACAGAAGGATGATGGTGATACCATCGGCTGAACTTGTGAGCAACGACGAGGTTTTAAAGAAAATGGAAACAGAAAGGAAAATTGCGCATAACATCAGGAAGAGACAGTTTAAATGTCTGGGTAACATAATGAGGAAGGAGGGCTTGGAGAATCTGTTACTCACAGGACGATTTGAGAACAAGAGGTACAGAAGAAAAATGCATCCCATATTTGATGAGCTTGAGAAAATGGATGGCGGAACAAGGTTTAGAAATAGCAAAAAGACCATTTATTTAGAAAGAGAGACAGCTATCTACATCGGTTGGACTTTTACTCATAAATTAGGGAATCCCAATGCAGAATGACGTCTGATCAAATCAATGCGAAGCACGGTTGATATTTCTGTTTTCACTATTAGCGACGCCACGTTGTCACAGTCCTTCCTCGTCAATCATCACTCATTAATGAATTAATTAAGAATAGTATTCATGTACGAATCTCTCACCCACTCAAAGGAAAGAAACTTCAACATGAATTTATGTTTGTGTAATTACAGCCGTCCAGCCATTTCGGGTTGAATTTACTGTTTGAGGAATTTATGGGGGCGGCGTGAATCCCTTTGTTTAATTCCGAAGCCAATGAGGCCAAATAACTAACAAGCTAGAAAAGTTTATTGGGAATATATATATATATATATATATATATATATATATATATATATATATATATATATATATATATATATGGGTGTCTGTGTGTATGTGTTTATATGTTTGTGTGTGTCAACCACTTTAGTAATTATATTTGCTCTGAAATTTAATTTAATTTATTATTATTATTATTTATTATTATTATTAATGCATTATCTCTTGATATCAAACACTATAATGGCGAAATATAATATCTGTATATATATATATATATATATATATATATATATATATATATATATATATATATATATGTGTGTGTGTGTGTGTGTGTGTGTGTGTGTACGTTTGTGTGTTTTGTGTATATGTTCGCGCGTGTGTGTGTTTTAATAAATTCATGTTCGCGCGTGTGTGCAAGGCTGAGATGACTTACATGTGTGGTTAAATTTATGACCGTATATAAAACCAATTTTCGAAAACTTACACGATTGTTGATGTGCGGGTGGTGCAAGAGATAGCGGCTGGGAAATGCAAAATCGTAAAGCCGAGTTCGAATTCTAATCGATTATTTACATATATATATATATATATGTGTGTGTGTGTGTGTGTGTGTGTGTGTGTGTTCGTGCGCAAATATTCTTAGAAAATATATGAATCTGTCGAAATCAGCTGGAAAAATTACTGCCAACACCAAAACATTGTTCACTCACAAATTACAATCCGCAAAATAGCTTTCGGCTTTAAATGACTCACAAACTTTTGATGAGCCGCGTAAATCAAATCAATAATTTATTTAAAAAAATAAACGACAAATTCTGTCCATACATCCGTGTGCCTGAAACTCCTCTAACTCAGGTCACACTTGCTTTACATCGATACATAATTTTTTAGAATCAGGATGACAGTGGGATTGAAAACCTGTCCTTAATCTGGTGCTTGAACATCCAACATTGGGATTTCTGTCCGAGTGATGAGGAAACATTTAAAAATTCAAATTTTAAAATAATTTTAAAAAAACAGTAATTTTAAAAGTTTTTAATTTATACTGAGTTTAAAGTAAGACAATAACTTTTAAAAGTTTTGATTTAAATTCAGTTTAAAATATCTCCAAAAGTTTGCAAAATCAGAGTTATTTCTTCAAAATTTCACTGAATCAAGAGTTAAATGCGAGATGTTTCGTAGCGCGAGATTCTGATGTTACGCAATGTTTAGGATTTGAAGAAAACAACTCAGTTGAAGTTCCACGAATTTTGTGATTTGAAGAACGCAATTTTCTCCCTGAATTGAAATTTCGTCTCAAATCGCTCAATAACCCGAATCAGAGTTAAAGTGAGGTTTTGAAGTTCCATGAGTGAAATGAGGAAATGCAAGTTATTTCCTCAAAATTATCATTGTCTTTTCGAAGCTGGACCAGACGACCCTTTTATTTCGTGCTTAAAAACTAGCTTAAAAGCCCGAACTGACCGGTAACATATATTGTCATATGGAATATTGTATGAAATAATGGCTGGTGGCTCTCATCCGAGTATGTCTGTTTGTTTGGGAGGCTAGCCAATTTCTATTGCAGACGCCTGCTCAGGCACGTTTGTGTTTGTTCAAAACAAACAGAGCCCACCTGTGGATTGTACTATAACTGAGCTTAGCTGACCTTAGTTACAGTTTCTGGGAGATAGTGCGATCAACAGTAGGAACAAGGCTAGTACGTTCGCGGTGAGACTTGTGACTTCATGCTAGCTAAGACACCGACAGCTCATAAAAAGTTCCGCCTTCCCAATTTCACTCATAGAGGTATGGTTTTCAAGCACTTTCCATACGCGGCACACGCTGGGTTCGCCTCTATAGGCTGCTTATATCAAGAAGTCACCTTCTTGACTAATCGAGCATTGCATGATTCAAAAAGCAAACGGAACTCGGCAACGTGTCCATTCAAGTGGAAAAGATATTGTCATATGATATATTTTAACTAATACTGTCATATGAGCGTAGATTAATTACTTTCTTTTTTTTTCTTCTACAATGACGTTCACTCGAGCCACTCGAGTTTTGAACTGAGAACTATTCTATCGTATTTTGAATGTCACCAAAACAAGATAAGAATGACAAAAGACAAAACAAAACAAAAAAAAACAAAAAACAAACAAGAACATATGGGGCATTGCTCTTGTCATCACCAGAATTATTGGAAATTCCTATAATTCTTTGGGGAAATTGGCTATTAGGAATTTTTCGATTCCATTATTTGAACAAAATTTGGTAAACACTCGACCTCTGGGTAGCAACACCCTATCCCTTCTTGACTTCAGATGTTCAACTGACATGAAGAGGACTTACTACATCAAGCCAATAGCTGCATCTACTGCAAGAAAAGTTGGTTCACTGTGTCGTGCCAAGGAACTTTTGTCATCAATGATCCATCTTGCACACTTACAAATCAACAGTTCGTTCGTGCATTAAATACTACTGCCATATCTGGCCTGGTGCTTCTCCTATTTATCTCGAGGTTCTTGACAAAATCCAAGAAATGATCTGTAATATAATCTACCCTGACCAGGCATTTCAACTTCAATCACTTTGTCACCGACGTGATACTGCTTCCCTCTGTCTTTTCCTACAAATATTTTCATGGCAACTGATCTGACGAGCTTTTTGTTTTTTTTTTCTTGGTTGCCCCGAATGGTGCATAAACTTAAGCGTCCTACTAGATTGGCATATAGGTCCCACCCCATTTACGGTTGAAATAACTAAATACAACCATCACATCTACTCCGACATTTTCTTTTCTCACACTTCCTGCCCGTGAAACTTCCTCCCGTTTCATTGCTTCCCTAATAAATGCAATCTTCAAAAATGTAAATGCAATGTGTTAATCGCCATCTTCTATCTTCAGGAATCCCGTTTGGCTTTTAATCTTTTCTTAATTCTCATTATACTCAATCTTTTCTCTCACTTTCACTCTCCGTAAGCTATTGAGTATTTTTAGTAGCATTCTCATCCTGCTTGGGGGGTGAAATGATTAAAAAATGATATCCTTATAGTTATAAAAGAAAAACGAGAAAATACTAACGGTAATATTAGCCTTTTCCTTAGAAGGAAACATTTATTCAGCAAGTAGACATTATTTACAAAATTTCTCTTAGACGAATTTATTTTTGAAAATTGGTTTCTCAATCTACTAACTGTTATGGCTCTTTCGAGTACTAACTGGGTCTTCTTAAGCTTTTATTAGTTTTACTTTGAGTTACATTTGAAATCCTTTAGCATTGATATTGTTAAAAGTCTTTCAAGTGATGTGGTTTCCGTGATCAGCTACAGTCCTTTGTTTATGATAAAGATGTACAAGCATAGACTTTGATGGGGAGCAAACCCGAAACGATTAGTACAGATTAGCACATCAGTTACAATATTAAGTTTCTAGTATTTAACTGATTGATCACGGCTTTCCACAATGTCCCTCGTTTCCCTAAAGAATGCTTTATTCTTAATCGCTTTATATTCCCCCTATGCGACCCATCCACCCAAAAACAAATACATTTCTGAGATGAGGTATTATGTACATTATTTACATTATTCGGACTATTGTCCTCATTTTTTGTCGCCATATTTATCACAAAGTTTCGGCCGTTGTACGCTCCGGCCTTCTTCAGGTGGTCTCAGAAATATAGACAAGCTTTATAAAAATAGTTTCTTATCCCGCACTTCTTGCCTGTGGAGCTTTCTTCTGGATTCTTACTTTCTTCTTTCCAATAAAAAAGTAAATACAACGTCAATCGTCATCCTTCTTTTCCATGAATCCTTACGTTCAGCATTTAACCTCTAGCGTCTTAGTTGCTTTATCGCCTTGCTTGTGGTGAAATGAGTCAAAAATTAATGTTTTCCTTTTTTATACTTTTTTTTTTAAATGTGATGTCCTTTCATATATTTTTTTATTATTATCTCGTTTCCTCGTGTCTTATCCACCGTTTGGTATTCAGTGTCGCCCTTACACTAGAATGGAATCTCTACAAATTGAGAGAGCCCATTCTCCAATAATAATTAACCCATAGATGGAAGATTCAACGATATATATTCATGTCTATGCCAAGAGAATTAGTGTGAAAGCTAAAGATTCAAAGGAGAGACCGCAATTCGAACTGTTCTCGTTTAATCCAGGTCCCACGATGATTACCGCAATGGCATTAGATTAGTTATTAAAGTGTAACATTCGCAGAAACAAGAAAGAAAGAAAGAAAGAAAGAAAGAGAGAAAGAAAGAAATAAAGAAAAGACGAACGGAAGGAAGGAAGGAAGGAAGGAAGGAAGGAAGGAAGGAAGGAAGGAAGGAAGGAAAAGAGGTAGGAAGGAAAGAAGCGGGGAAGAAAGGAAGGAAGGTAAAAGGGAGGGACAAGCGAAATTGAGATGTTTCAAGGAACTATGTAGAAATTAATAAAGTTTGAGGGCGATAGGAGAAGGAAGGAAGGAAGGAAGGAAGGAAGGAAGGAAGGAAGGAAGGAAGGAAGGAAGAGAGGGAGAAGAAAAAGGAAGAGACGGAGGGACGAACGAACGAATGAAATTAAGACATTCAAGGGACTAAGAAGAAATTAAAAAAGTTTAAAAAGTAGGAAGGAAGGAAGGAAGGAAGGGAGGAAGGAAGGAAGGACGAACGAAGAAACTGAAGAATATCAAGGAACTAAGAATAGATTAATAAAATTTAAGAGGAAAGGAGGAAGAAAGGAATGAGAGAAAGAGGGACGACCGAACGAAGGAAATGGAGAAAGTTAAGAAGAAACTAATAAAGTTTGAGAAATATATGAGAAAGGAAAGGTAGAAAGAAAGGAAGAAAGAAAGAAAGGTAGAAAGAAAGAAAGGTAGAAAGAAAGAAAGAAAGGTAGAAAGAAAGAAAGAAAGAAATAGAAAAATGAACGAATGAACTGAAGAAATTCAAGGAACTAAGAAGAAATTAAAATTGAAAATGTGTAGGAGGAAGTAGAGATAGAAAAAAAATAAAAAATAAGGATAAATAGAAAAAAAAAAGCGGAAGAAAGAAAATAAGGCGGAGAAGAGAAAGAAAGGAATAAAACGAAATAAGCAGAAAAGAAGAGAAAAAGAAAGACATTGATTGACAACGAAGAAAATGGTTGAAAGTGAGGGAGCCGGAAATTAATAAAGATTTAACAAAAGAAAAAAAAAAAGAAAGAATATCATAAAGATGGCAGATTGTTTTGTTTTGCATCTTCTTCACAAAAACCATTACATCTCTAATTAATTACTCAGTGTGTCTTACACACGTGAATCCAGATCCATGTAAATACCATATAGAATATAGGCTTCATTTTGAACCACAAATATTTATCTTGAACTAAGAATGAAAATCATGTGGATTTCAGAATATGATTTCAGAAATTTTTAAAAAATTGCAAAATTTCATTCATGGCTAATGAGAAATCTTTATATTACAGAATACGCCAAATGTACGACAACACAATGGGCGTAATGTTTTGTGAGGTTATTAGTAATACGTTCGATATGTATTAGGTTGGTGCAAAAAAAATGTCGTTTTCTCTATTGAAGTTGAACGTCAAAAAACGACATTATTTTTGCACCAACCTAATACTTATTGATCCACACACATTTTGACATCAACTAACTCAACGAGGCTGGACCTCTCCTAAAATTAACCAGTTGTACACAACAAAAGTGTGTTCGATCCCAAATATTTTAGTCTTCGCTCAGACAAAAAAAAAATATTTCATACGCAATATCCCTTTAGGATGTAGGCGATTATGATTCTCCACACTTTTCTATTTTTTTAATGCTTAGTTATGCTTGTCTTTTATTTTGACTCCCACCTTGTTCTTTCATCCATTTAGACATGGTCGTTAGGTAGGATATTAAGGTTTTATTAGAATTGTAATCATCGCTTTTTAAAAGAACAAAACGTGTGAAGGTAGTTAAAAATAAATAGCGGTGTCAATAGAAAAAAATTACTTTTCAGCCCCCCCCTTTTTTTTATTAGTGAGATGCTTCGCCCAACGAATTCCGAGAATTCGAGCTTAATACGTTTTCCAAGTCGAGCTTACAATAAACCTTTCCAAATATAATCTGGAATTAAACTGAAAGTAGTGAGGGCATAAAGATAAAGACCCAGAATGTGAAATTACCCAATTCTTCATTGTGCCAACGTATCCTGAATAGCTTCAAAATTATTCATGCCAATTTTTACTCAAATAACTCTTCTTTCATGACTTGTCTTTTACTAACTTCATGCAAATGCCATGAAAGAAAAGAGCAACACTGTCTAGTCAACACTTTAAAAAGCTACGAAACCAAAATCTCATCCTAAAAACTTGAGTCATGCTCCGAAATAGACAAGTGAGGTCTCGACTCGCATACGGATGTCGTTCATGGCAACCTAATCAGAAATGCCTAGAACATCCTCTCTATACAACCGTTTTATCAGATCAATGTTTAAAAATGGCTTTCATTGAATGAATTCTCTATATCTTAAAGAACACAATCACAATTCACCAGATCTTATAAACCTTGCGCTACAGAATCGCAAAGAAATTCACCAAATCTCAAAAAATTATATCTCTTGAAAACTTCCAGCAAAATCAACAGCTAAAATGGATATGTCATGTAACTGTGAGGGAATATAATGATGTAAGATATAGATTTTCCTACCTTCAACAAAATCTTAGGAAAGAAATACTCGTCAATACGACAAAGTGTGGTAACAGTGCAGCTGAAGAAAACAATTTCTTTAAAAAAAGGTTTTAAGAAAAAAAAATAGATTTCAACAGACAATAACGCTATTGTTCGATCAATAAATAGCATATATTTGTTGGATAAAAACCGCTAAAATTATTAATGCCACTTAGTGAATAATATTAACAAAAAAGATACATTTCCGAAACGCAAACTCTGTTAGGTTTTCGAAAGCTTCTTACGAGAACTCTAATTGGGACGCATAATATATTTTTATAAACCAATCCTGCAGCTATAAACAGGGTGAGAATTCTTGCGATCAGAAGTTTTTCGGTTTTCAGATATTTTTCGGAGTTTAGAATACAAGTTATTTAATTTGTATATAGCATCTATAAAATAGGGCAGCTTGCAAATGGAGCTCATGTATAATCACGTTATCTTTCTACATTTCATAACACAGCATATATATATATATATATATATATATATATATATATATATATATATATATATATATATACCCTGAATGCAGCTTTATCTAAAACTTAATGAATTTTATGTACATGCTGATGCAAGCAATGCCGTTAGTCATGGAATACTAAAACGGATTTTAAGTGGAGAAATCAAAATTTCATGTAAATATAATTTTTTGTACTTTCTGTACATGTACAAAAAACATGATCATTACTTACAAAAATATATAAATGCAGGATTTTTTTAACATTTTGAATAATATCTTTACTGAGCACGAAACACCGTGTAAGTAATCCACGAATGAAGGTGCTGCTGTAAAAATCACTAACAAAAAACCTGGCGCCAGCGTAGGCTGGGTAGCTGGGCTGGTGAATCCCCACCCAAGGCAGATGAAGTCATTTACAGCAGCTGCGTATCATCTTGGAACCTTCCCAGTGCTTTCTGAAATTTTCCATTCGTGGCAAGTTGTCTCCGCGCTGGAAAAACGTTCGGATTTGGGAGGTTTTCGTATATTGGAGGTTTTCGGATTTTCGAATTTCAGATAAAAGATATTCAAACTTACAAACATTTAATACAAAAATATTTTTAATGATATGTTTGACAGTATTGTATTGATTTTATAATTTTTTTCCAAATATTTTTTTATCTGGGAGTGATTGCCGAGCCCTTTTGAAATTGATGCTGTTTTCTTTCGGTTGTTGGTTTTCCAAAATGTTTGCTTTATTTTCTTGAGTTAATGCAATTCGCTTGCGAAAGACTATGTCGATTTGAATCGCTAATGATGTCATTGTCTCTACTACGAAATTTGAAACACTGCTACTGACGTCACGGTTTCTTTCTGCGAAACAAGCCGGGCGCGCGCTAACTAAATCTTTCTACATCCTTCTCACACTCTCTCACTCTTTCGTGAATAAAACTCGACCTTTCTAAAAATAAGGCGGGGTATGTAATACCAGATTCTCTATATTTACATCCGCCTTTCTCTTTCTTTCTCTTCTATTTTTTTAAAGTCTTTAATTTCTCATTATGCTTTTCTCCGCCTGGTTGCCTCTCTGAGTGTGCGGTTTTAATATTTTCACTTTCTTTTTTTTTTTTTTGCAAGCCCCCGATCCCAGAACCAAAAGATAACCCATCCTAACTACCTACCCAGTGATACGTTTCATACCCGTCCCACCGTAACAAGTTTATCCACTCCAGCTGGTCAACAAAGCCAGACTAACATTTTAACTGAGATATTCCAAATTTGTTCATGGCATATTGCTTCACAAATCGCTGAACATCCTGTTTTCTGGAAATCGATTATTTTTCTAATAATTCTTATAAGAAACTTTCATAAAATATTGTATTTCTGACATAAACATTATGATATGTCCCGGAAAGGGATATATTTCTTCGAAGTAGCGAAGTGGTTGTTGACGATTGTAACGGGGTAGGACAATCTAGCAGGTAACCGTAATGGACTGGTCCTCGTCGTAGTGGTAGGCAATAAGCGTAGGCAATGGAGCCTTGTCAGCAATTATAAATGATATGTCCCAGAAATGGATATATTTGTTCGAAGTAACAAAGTGGTGGTTGACTACTGTAGCCGGGTAGGACAATCTAGCAGGTAACCGTAATGGACTGCTCCTCGTCGTAGTGGTAGGCTATAAGCGTAGGCAATGGAGCCTTGTCAGCAATTATAAATGATATGTCCCAGAAAGGTATATATTGGTTTGAAGTAGCAAAGTGGTTTTGGACTACTGCAACTGAGTAGGACAATCTAGCAGGTAACCGTAATGGACTGGTCCTCATCGTAGAGGTGGGCAACAGGCGAAGACTATAGGCGTAGTCCATGTACCTCCACATCACTCTTTATTTATGGCTGACACCAGTCAATCATATTACTGTGAGGTGGAACCCAGGTGTATGCATATTCATTATACCACTTTATTATTTTTAATACGCAGAATAGATATAAGAATATTTTTATTTACTATACAGTGTGGATGAATAAATTGCCGTCTAAATTACGCAAACTTAAATCTTAAATCATAGATATTAAATCTCTCAAATGTAGATTACAAATTCTCAAATCTTAAATATAATTCTTATATCTTAAAATCAAATATTGAACCACTCATATGCAGATTACAGATTCTTAAATCTTAAACTTAAATCTGAAATCTTAAATCTCTCACATGAAAATTATTTAATCTTAAGATTAAATCTTAAATCTCTCACATGCAGATTACAACTTCTTAAATTTTAAACTTAAATCTCAAACGTAAATCCTAAATCTCTCACATGCAGATTACAAATCCTTTAATCTTAAACTTAATTCTTAAATCTCTCAAATGCAAATTACAAATATCACATTTTATACCTAAGATCCTACTTAAAAGAATAATATTCAATGAGATAATTATAATAATAATGTTATATATTATATAATAATATATTATATTATAATAATAATATTCACTGTGACATTATTTATAATAACATTATATATTATATAATAATATATTATATTATAATAATAATATTCAACGTGATATTATTTATAATAATAACATTATATATTATATAATGATATATTATATTATAATAATATTCAACGTGTTATTACTTATAACAATAACATTATATATTATATAATAATATATTTTATTATAATAATATTCAACGTGATATTATTTATAATAATAACATTATTTATTATATAATAATATGTTATATTATAATAATAATATTCAACGGGATATTACTTATAGCAATAACATTATATATTATATAATAATATATTATATTATAATAATATTCAACGTGATATTATTTATAATAATGACATTATGTATTATATAATAATATATCAGATTATAATAATAATATTCAACGTGATATTATTTATAAAAATAACATTTTATATTATATAATAATATATTATATTATAATAATATTCAACGGGATATTATTTATAAAATAACATTATATATTATATAATAATATATTATATCATAATAATAATATTCAACGGGATATTATTTATAATAATAATATTATATATTATATAATAATATATTATATTATAATAATAATATTCAACGAGATATTATTTATAAAAATAACATTATATGTTATATAATAATATATTATATTATAATAATAATATTCAACGGGATATTATTTATTAAAATAACATTATATATTATATAATAATATATATTGCAATAATATTCCTAATAAATTTAAATCAATGTTATAATTTCCTTAACACATAAACAATATATGCGAGAAGCATTCTTTAATTAAGACAGTTTTCAGGAGATACATTTATTAATTTCAAACAAGTAAATACCTTTACTCTTTTTTTAAAGTAATCTCCGCTGATTTCAATGTACCTATCGTTAGCTCTCCATCCACTTCGTTAAGGTCCCATGGAAATCATTTAAGCTGTCCAGAGCACTTTTCACAGTCTCCTTCATCCTCGCAATGTCTTCAAAAGAACTTCTCCTGGGTTTCTTATGAGAAACAAGGAAAAGTCATAGGGAGCATGGTCTGGAATTAAGCTCGTTTCTGAAGACTAACAAACATCGCCCTGATGTCACGAACACAATTCCCCTTTTGCTCACTACTTAATACCCAGGGAATAAACTTTCCACACATTTTGCGCATGTTCCTATCTCGATGAATTATAGTGCGTACACTTGCCACACCAACTCCAAATTTTATGTTCATTGTCTTTGTAGGCACTCGGCAGTTATACTCAAGAAAATTGCGAATTTTCTCAACGAGCTCTGATATTCTGACGTCCTCTCTCTACCAGATTACACATTCTATCTCACTTTCTCTCTACCGTCTTTGGACATCTTTTGTTAGCGAAAGACAGATGCTTGTCTCATACAGGTTAATCTATAAAGAATCTGGAGCATTTCATAAGTTCCTGTGGTGATTTTTCACAGTTTAACACAAAAAGGGGTTATTTCATATCGAACTTCAAATCACCTCATCACCTCCCGACAAAATTCTGCAAATTAGCGGTAACAGTTTTTATTATGGTGTGTTTAATGAGCCGTTACAGCCGTCTGCTTCGATCTGGATTTAAAGAAAAATTATTATTAATATTTCCTTAGATTACGGTTTTATATACATTTCCTTCCGGGTCCTAATCTGAGATCTAAGGTCAGAAATAGCTTCATAATATTTTTCACTGATCATTTTTGTAAAAACCTAAGATTACACACATTTTACATCGATAAATTCCTTCGTAACGTGTGAGCTGTACTTGTGAATACTATATTTTGTATTTCTTTAAGACATGGGCTAATAGGAAACCGTCCAATGAGTCTATCAAAGCCTTTTTAATCTAACTGAGGGCTCCAACTCCACGTGGAATGATTGATGTTCACATATGCCACATTTGTTTAGATTTTCACTTCAAGATCCTCGTATTGAGATAGATTTGTTTTAATATCTTCAGAGATGCATTAAAGTCTACAGTGACTGCCATGTCAATAAGAACGCAATTCTGTATTTGTGGTCTTTGATATCTATGTCCGGGCAATTTGCTTTGTTCTGTCTGTGTGTATTGTGAGGTTCTATGAAAATGTTACTGACCCTATATCTATAACCGGGTCTGTGTGTTGTTCGTATTAGTTTCTTGCAATTTCCTTTCCTTAAAAGTTGCATATTTCCAGATATTGACCCACTCTGCCGTGCCGTGTTTTATATTCAGTGGGTGCAAATACTGTGCAACCTGATGCAAGATGGTCGATTGTTTATGGATAGGACGGTAAATGCGACACTGAGATCCGTAGGCGTATTGGGATGGCCAAGGACACTTTCAAAAGCTGGGCAGAATACTGCGACACAGGAGAATTTCTTTGGTAACAAAGAAAAGAATACTGAACAGTTACGTGACATCTGTTCTTCTTTACGGCAGCGAATGTTGGACAATTTCCTCAAAGATGAAGAAGAGACTCGAGGCGACAGAGATGTGGTTCTACAGAAGGATGCTAAGGATATCATGAACCGAGCGCGTGAGCAACGGTGATATCTTAGAGAGGTTGCAAACAAAGAGGAGGCTTATAATTAATATCAGAAAGAAGCAGCTGAAGTTTCTGGGGCGCATAATGAGGAAGAAGGGTCTGGAGAATCTGACACTCACAAGTCGAATAGAGAGAATGAGAGACAGGAGAAAACAACGTGTGACATACCTGGTGGACTTAAGCAAATGGTTGACAGAACCTGGTCTAGTGGAGGAATCAGAAGGAAGGAACATGTTGAGAGCTGCAAGGGATAGAGGGAGGTGGAGAGCCATGATCGACCACGCCCTGAAAAGACATCGCACATAAAAAAAATGAAAGAATCAGATAATTTGCTTTTCGGGTTAACACAATTTTTCAGTATGTGTGCACGGTAATTTCTAGATAGCAAGCATTGTGCAACAATAATATAACCGTTGCTTTCAACTTTTGTCCCTGTACTACGTCGCCACTGTTGAGTATGTACTTTGTGTACTTCAGCTTGTATTGTACGAGCAGAATATTGAATTATTATTGTTGTGGATTCCGAGATGAATTCTGTCTCCAAGGAATGACAAACGCAATAATTAAATATAAGAAATAAAATGTATTTACACAATAATACAAAGAGTAATACTGTCAGTAAGCCCAGGAACGCGGTTAGTAGCAAATACAGATAGATATATACAGTCTCGAAGTAGGACTTCCTTAGAGTCTACGTGCTTCTAACTGACTTCTACAAGAGGTTACCTCACACTATCCCCGTTCGTATATTCTCTCTCTCTCTCTCTCTGTGTGTGTGTGTCTCTCTCTCTCTCTGTCTCTCTGTCTCTCTCTCTCCGTATATCCTCTCTCACTGACTGTCTAACTCTGGGTATTTAACGGCAGCACTCCAAGTAACACTGGTAGAGTCCACTTATATGAAAGGGGGGGGACACCATAACACTATCTCAACATGCTCATTATCTATCTATCTGAAAACAAACAGCGTCTCTGATATGTCTTTTCCGTTTTCCCTCGTGATCAAAACGGAATCGTTTATTATTAATGATGTTTTGCCAGAGCGTAACGTACATGCAAACTAACTGACTATTGAACTACGAAATATACGGATACGTTGCATAATAAACGTCACAAAGTTATATAATAAAACAATATCGATTTAATATTGGACGGATCTGTTTCCATGAATAATGAGTAAAAGTATGAGATCATTAACGCAGGTTAATTATTGCTTCATATGAGGCAATATGATTTAGAGAAGTCTTTATAACGAGGCGTTTTATTTGCTACTTTATAAATACGTAAATTGCAAAATAAAATGTATAACAATGTTCTATTTAATAATGTTGAACATATTAATGTTTACTACAAGGTATTACTATCTATCTATCTATCTATCTATCTATCTATCTATCTGTTGTGGATTCCGAGATAAAAATCGATCTCCAATGAAAAACAAACGCAAGAATTAAATATGAGAAATAAAATGTACTTACACAATCATACAAAGAGTAATACTGTCAGTAAGCCCAGGAACGCGGTTAGTAGCAAATACAGATGGATATATACAGTCTCGAAGTAGGACTTCCTTAGAGTCTACGTGCTTGTAACTGACTTCTACCAGCGGTTACCTCACTCTATCCCCGTTCATATATTCTCTCTCTCTCTCTCTCTTCGTATATCCTTTCCCACTGACTGTCTACTCTGGGTATTTAACGGCAGCACACTGGTAGAGTCCACTTATATGAAAAGAGGAGGACCCCATAACAATTATTATATCGTTAACATTATATTTCGATTTCTGCTATGGTTACACTATCTACCAAATCTACGGTAAGTCTTAAGGGAGGTAGTGGTGTGTTTTTTATGGCTACATTTTATAATTTGTTTTTCTAACGCCCATAACATCACAAGCGTTACAGGGACAAAAGGTGTTAGTGTGTGGGCTGTACTTATCAAGTTTTTTTTTGTTTTTATATTTCTCTTAAGCTGGTATTTCCAGGGATCTTTTTTTTAATGTGTTGTTGTCTTCTTTTTTTATCATTCCAAGAGCACCTCCTATGACTGCTACTCTTCTTGCTTTCAATTTCCACATTTTTCTATTTCAGTTTCTAGGTCTTTATACTTCCATAGTTTTTAGAATTCCTTGGTTGCTACGTTACAGTCCGTTGGGCAAGTCATTTTAATTAGTAGGCAGGGTTTGTTTTTTTTCCTTTTCGGTTTTGGACAATTGTGTCCGGTCTATTTGCTTCACTCTTCCTGTCGTTAAAGATGATGTAATCCCATAGAATTGTGATGTCTTCTATTTCTGTACCCGGTGCTGGGTGATGTTCATACCAGTGTTTATTAACATCGTTTCCAAAGAGTTTGCACATTTTCCAGTGTAAGTTTTGTCCTACCCTATCGAGGTGAATTTTATATTCCTTTTGCGCAAGTACAAAACATCCTGAGATTAGATGGTCTATGGTTTCCTGATATTTGTCACTGAACCTGTATTTTCTATCCACATTAGGAATAATACTTGCTTGAAAAGATTCTTGTCTTGCGGTGCAAGAATAAAGCCTTCCATTTCACTCTTTAATTGATATCCTCGTAACCATCGATAAGTGTCAACTTTATCATCACCAGCTTTATTAGAATGTTGTAGATATTGCAAATGTAGCTTTATGCTTGGCTTTCTTTTCATATTTTTTGCTGCAGCAGTTGGTTCTTCGGTTCTGTTTTGGTTTTCTACAGAATCTATTAAATGTAAATCTCGTTTGAATTTACAACCTTCTTTCATGATTGAATATTTTTTTCTTTCTGTCTTCTTGTTGTCGGAAAATTGTATCGTCCAGACGTTTGTTGTTTTCATGTATGCTAGTAAGCCAATAGTTGTTGTCTTTGTGACAATTCCAGATGAATAAGACCTCTTCCACCTTTTTTACGGGGTATGTATAGACAGTCTGCACCAGCTTTGGATGATGTATATTATGCTTAGAAAGAAGTTTTCTTGTTTACGAATCTATTCGTCTGATGTCACTTAGATTCTAATTCAAGATGTTGAAACTATATTGAACCACTGGGATGGTAAGGCTATTAATAGCCATAATTGTGTTCTGAGAATTCCGTTCAATTTTTAATATCATTCGCACCCTTCTATCGTAGACTTTACGCACTATTTCCTTCATTTTTATAATGCATTCTTTCACATTTACATCTAGCTACTTATAAGATACTTCTTGGTTTAAATCTTTCCGGGTCCCACCAAGGGACCTAAGGTTAGAAATGGCATCATGACACTTTCCACTGACAAAAAAAAAAAACATTACATAGATAAAGCCCTTTGTAAAGTGTGGGCTGTACTTGCCAGAACAATTTTTGTATCTCCTTTCCTTGAGGCATGAACTTCCAGGAATCATTATTATTATTATTATTATTATTATTGAGATAAAAGGAGGAAAGTACATCAAGCCAACAAAATAAGGTTTGGGTAAAAATAGACGAATCCCATCATAACACCCAGTCTGCTAGTCTGACAAGTGCATGCTAACCACATGCATCACAGCCAAATGCGTGAAATATGACAACAGATTTTGATTAAAGCTGCGCATAATCCTTCAGGGACTCTGTAATAAATACCTTCATGTCGGATAACCCAATCCGCTCAGGCAGTCTCCAACTGAGGGTGTTCCAATTTATCTAGAACCCTTTGCTGCCTCCTCTTTCAAACCTAGAAAAGCAACCGTCAAGACACGCGACCACGGTGCGCTCTCACTATTCTTGATCATGAACAGAGATGCACAGTGTCAATCTTAAGGAGATATTTCCATCTGGTTAAGGTCAGCCAACTTATAAGCAAATCTGTGGTACTTCGCCCATCTTAAATTATCGAGACAAAACATTTACATGTCAACATTGCAATAAATTAAGAACAGGATTCCAAAGTCAGTCTATATCTCTGAGATATGGCCTAGTGGATAAAGACGATATAGGTTTTGCAAGGTCAGCCTTTTTATCTGTCTATATCTCTAGGATAAGGTATTATGATTATGATACAGACAGCCATTATATCATTAGAAGCTAGTCACTGAATCTAACCAACGTCTTTACGCACTGGGCCACATGTCCTTGTGAATATGGCAATGAAGATGAAGATAACGGTCCAAATAATGTAAATACTGTAAATAATCATAATACCCCATCTCAGGATACAGACAGCCATTATATCATTAGAAGCTAGTCACTGGATATAACCAACGTCTTTACGCACTGAGCCATGTGTCCTTGTGAATATGGCAATGA
Organism: Acanthosepion pharaonis; assembly: GCA_903632075.3. Lineage (NCBI taxonomy): Eukaryota > Metazoa > Mollusca > Cephalopoda > Sepiida > Sepiidae > Acanthosepion > Acanthosepion pharaonis. The sequence goes on along the minus strand of CAHIKZ030004414.1, from coordinate 2,405,746 downwards.
AGATGAAGATAACGGTCCGGATATTGTAAATAATTCAAGGATCCCAGAGTGCTATAATTATTGTGATTATTTCCTTATATTTCTCATTTCTTCCCTGTCCCAACCGAAGACCTAAGGTCAAAAATGGTATCATTATATTTCCCACTGAACAAAAATAAATAAAACCTTAAACACCGACATATTTTCCATAGCTTAAATGCTTCCGCAAGGTGTGAATTGTACCTGCGAGAACATTTTTTATAAAAGGCATAGGTTACTATTAATCCCTTCAAGGAATCTCTCAGAACATTTTCCAATCAAACACGGGCACCAAACAAAACTTATTGATGCCTTCATATACACATTTATTTGTTTGTTTTAATTTTCACTTCAAGAATCTTGTGTTTTCATAATTTTTGACGATTTTCGAATATACATTACAGATTGCAAGAAGTGCCATGAAAATAAGAAAGCACATTCCGTTCTTGTGGTCTTTGATCACGATCACTGGAGGTTTAACTTTGATTATTCTGTTTGTGTGTTGTAAAATCGCATAAAATTGTTACAGGCCGCATTTCTGTAACCTGGTCTGGATATTATTCATTCCAAGTTCTTACCTCATTATTATTATTATTATTTCATTTATTTTGATATTCGGTGCGTACTCATTTTTTCCGAGTCTCAACCAGAGACCTAAGATGAAAAATGGCGTCATGACATTTTCTACTGAGCAATTGAAAAAGAACACACACACATTTATATCTTACATAGATAAAGCCTTTCGTAAGGTGTGGGTTTTACAATGTAAGAACATTTTTTTTTTGTATTTGCTTAAGGCATGAGTTACCTAGAATCCCTGGAATCTCTCCTGTGATTATTATTATTGTTATTATTATAAATATCATGAGCATTTTAGAAGAGGGAAAGCATAACTCTCCACAAATTCCTTTTTATTATATGTGAAGTCATTACTAGGTCAACTACTAAGAAAGTTGGTTCATTGTGTCGTGCGAGACAATTTTTCTCCCCAGAATCTATCCTACATAGCTATAAGTCAACCATTCTTTCATGCTAAGAAGATTGCTGCCTCATGTAAGCTGGTGCTCCTGCTTGATAAAATCCAAAGAAGAATCAGTCTTGATCTGGCATCTTGGCTTCAGTCACTTTCCCACTGCCGTATGGTTGCCTCCCTGTGTTTCTTCCATGAATACATACATGGTAATTCTTCGGATAAACTCTTCGCAATGATGTCTGGATTTTTAAAATTTTTACTAGACTGGCGGTCGAGATCTCATCATTTTACAGTTGAGCTAACTAGATGTAACTGTAAGTTCTATGCTAACAGTTTCTTTTCTAGCACTTCTCGCTTGTGGAACTCCTTTCCGAGTCCATGCTTCCCAGCCAAAAAATTAAATCCAATATCAATCACTGTCCTCCTGACAACTCTTTTTATTTCCCGCTAATTAGTAATGTTTCTGGTTTCTAATTATTCACACCCAGTAATCCCTTTTTACCTTAGTGGCTTTATTGCCTTGCTTGGGGTGATACTGTATTAAAAAAATGTCTATCGTCATTTATTATGAATGAATCGGCATGAATTCATAGGTGTGGCACCATGTACGAGGCAGAAAAGGAAAAGAAAGAAAAGAAGGCAGAAAGAAAGGCGAGACGAATCGTGGGTTATAAGCAGACACACACGGCTAAGAGGCAATGAATATATTGATAAGTAACAAATGGCGAAAGGGTGTCATTACAATGACAGGGAAATTCTGAGTAAAAAGAAAGGGAAAGAAAGAATGAATTAGATGTGTTTTGATAGCGGCTGTGTTATCAAGAAATGTTCGCCAAAGAAAAGTCCAATTGAAAACGTTAAATTTGATAATTGACAAAACACAGGTGTAACTACAGGACTTTGGGTAGATATGGAAAAATTAATCGCGACACACACGAAGTAACCACACTGACCGATTTTCTTGCCGCAGAACATCTTTATGCCTGCGATAATAAAATTATGTTATCAGAAATATGTACCGAAGGAAAATGAATGGGGACCCAGAAGTGTTTTTTCTTCTTTCTTCGAGGCGACAGACTGACTGAAACTTTGGAGATATTTCTTTTTTTGAGGCCGTGTTAAGAAGACCACCCATTCTGATAATTAGTGATAAAATACCTGACAAAAACCACGTGTAGAACAAGAGTTGTCATATTGTCCTGTTTGCGGCTAGAAAAATGATAACGGCGATTAAGAGGAAGAAAAGGGAAAGAGAAGAGATAATTTTTTTTTAGTTAAGCAAGATATTTTTTTTCGAAACAAAGCCGCGGATTCGTCCACGCCCGACTAAGACATCATTGGTCGAGTGGTGATCACGTGACGCACGAAGGAGGCTGTTGACGCCTCATCCAGAGTATAGGTATAATAAGCTGCGACGAGGAAGTGGGGAGGGCAATCACGCCCCTCTGAAGTATGGTGAGAAAGTGGGAGTAAGGAAAGGTTCCCAAAAATGGAAAAGAGTGGAAAATCCCTAACCAGAAATAAAAGAGGTGGATATGTATTTAGAATTATCGAGGAACCCCCGACGCCGACAGACCCACCCCGGTTTTGGTCGGCGTCCATAACAGCGAAGCCCAATGAGCAGAAATCAGTTCGGGCTCCGAGTTTCCAGAGTTGAGTTCCAGCAGTTCCAGTGAGTTCAGCTGACCAAGATTCACGCAAATTCCGGACTCCTCTTCAACCCAAGAACAATTATTTTGAAGAGCGACTTAGATCCAGACCACCGAAATAAGTTTTTTTCGACTTTCGTCCAAAGACACATCGAGACACCAATTTCTTAGAGAGCAAACAACTTGAAGCATTAAAACTTGCCTAACGGAAAACGACGTCACAATCCACAGAACGGGTCGGGAGATAGATGCAGTCCTATGTATCGAACAACTAGACATAAAGTTTGTTACCTTTTTTCTTTGATACTTTGAACTTTTTGAGTTTTCATTTTCTTTTCTTTTATGCATATTTGTGTGGTATCACCCCTGTTGAACTCAGTTTGTATTACGGCCCCGACTACTGATTGATCTCGTCTGCCTAAGATCAATTCACAACGTGGGTAGGCAGACTGGAGATCAATGCAGTTACCTTGGTAACCAGGCGTTGGAAGCGAATTGGGAACGACGAGGCTGATATCAAATCTAACCAGATTCCCACCCGAATCACCAAAAGGTTAGAACGTCACATTTGGATGCCGCGACCGATACCAAGCCAGTTGGTCGTCA
>CAHIKZ030004414.1:2362500-2397500 GCA_903632075.3 Acanthosepion pharaonis | reverse complement strand
ATATGTAAGAAAAGATAAAATAAATATATAGGGAAAATATAAAAACGATACTTGGATGATTGCTTCATTTTCTGGAAATCCTCATGGGGAAATATTGACCAATTCCACTCTCTACTCCAGAACTTACACCCAAAAATCAAATTCAAGCAAGAATATAACTTTAACGAATTACAATTTTTAGATATACTCATTAGAAATAGAAACAACCACATAATCACAGATATCTACCAAAAACCTACAGACACCCAACAATATTTTCATTTGAAGAGCCATCACCCAAAAAGCTGTCTGAAATCCATCCCCCATTCCCTAGCACGTTGGATTTGCACTATAGCGACCGACAAACACCTTCGAAAACCCTGTTTAGAAGAACTATATAGAACTGTAAAAACGAGTCTACTCAACTCTAATAAACAAAGGTTTTGAACTAGCAGAAAAAATACCTTTAGACTAATTACGAAACCAAAAGAAACGTAACATCGAACAAAATCTAGCATAAGTTTCAACGCACAACAAGAACTATCCAGAACAATTTACAGAAATTGCAAAAATTATAGACCTATGATGATAAAACAAAAATAATTAAAAGCAAACGCTCATGAAAACCTGAAACACATATTAACCTCATCCAAATTTAACCAACACTCAATACAGGAGGTCACAAAATGCAACAAAAAAGATGTGGGGTTTATGATAACATTATTGAAGGAAACTCCTAGACTTTTGAAAACTCCACAACGACATTCACAATAAATAAAAATTTAAACTGGAACTCCAAAATGTGATTTATGCACTCAAATCATATATAAGTATAAGCCAAGTTACTAAACAACAAAATTTCCCTTCCCAAAAGCAACATGAAATTAACAAACATATCTACAAATGTGATCAAGGTAAATTTCAAATTATGACAACACACACACACACACACACACACACACACACACATATATATATATATATATATTTATATATATATATATATATATATATATATATATATATATATATATATATATATATTGGCAAAAACAAAAATAACCTAATCACAAGCACACACTGGAAACATACACAACATAAGAAGTGTTGTATGTGTGTGTATATATATATATATAAATATATATACCCAAGTATAGGATTGGTGTATACGGAATAAATTCCAATAACCAAATATTACTATTCTTAAAAGAGTGCTCAATACATAGTAGAGCAGATATAATTATTTATTTAAAAATTATAACATAAATATGTTATAAAATCACTACAAAAATAGCTATTTTGTAGTGATTTTATAACATACTTATGTTATGATTTTTAAAAACATAATGATATATATATATATATTAATTCCTTATAATAAGACAGTATGTATGCATGAAGAAAGAATATGCATACACATACTAGCAAAATAACGCACACATACAAATTCACAAAAATGGTTTATAAGAAATAAGAACGAACACATCCTCCCTTTGCCTTTCTCTGACCAATCCTAATTGTTTATTACCCCACTTAAGCAGAAAAAAAACAGTCCAAGAAGAAACATTTGGGTTACTACTACACAAAAAAGACAATTGTTAAACATTAAACAACGAAAAACATAACGAAAAATAATTGGCCGAGTAATGTTAACGTTCCGATTATGACTCTCTGGTTTGTTCAAATCTTACCATATTCGATTTAACTTTACTTTAAATATCAGACTAACGAGGTGGTATTGGAGAAACACGCTCTGGTGGTATTGGAGAAACACGCTCTGGTGGTATTGGAGAAACACGCTCTGGTGATATTTAAGAAACACAAATCAGGCAATTAAACCTGAAATTAAATTGCAATAAGATTGAAGCCTTGGCGCAGTGACGGTGATTCGAATCTAAATTGTGAGTTTCCTATTCAATTTACAGCCGTTATTTTGGCGGATACCCATCATTGAGTAGACGCACCGGTTTAAATATAATGCACGCAAGAAAACTTAATAAACGCACATGGTATTTTGTGTATTTTACATTCAACATGATCACTTGATAAGACACCGGGGGTGTTGAAACAAAATGGCTATTTTGTAGTGATTTTATAACATATTTATGTTATAAAATTTTTAAAAATAAATAATTATATATATATATATATATATATATATATATATATATAAATATATATATATATATATTAATAATTTATATATATATATATATATATATTCTTTTTATGTGTATGTATGTACGTATCAGTTTAAACCTTATTATTAATGAATGTTTATATTTGAGTAAGCACTTCGTTTAAATATTAACCAGTATATTTATTGGTATTCGCCTGCCAATCTGAAATTACGAGAAGTCGTATTAAAGGAAAGATTACAATCTTTGACAGGAATCAAACCGCACCTCTCATGGTAGATACAGCCATCGTTTAGTTCGTTGCGGCTATATCGCTTTGGACACAACGAGACAGGAAGTCAGGTTAAATCAAATACGATGCTCTGTGCGCGCGTGTGTATGTGTGTGTGTGTGTGCGTGCGTGTCTGTGTTTCTGTGTGCAAACAATAGTGCACAAACCAACCATTCAGAAAATTAATTGTGTTAACACATAACGAGTATACACACAAGCTATCTGACCTCAAGAAATCAGAAGAATATCATGGATGAGTCAGAGAAGTTTTCTATATTACTAGTAGAAATTACAGCATGCATATTCCTTTATCATTTCACCTCCTGCGAATCCGTAAATCCCTTAAGGCACAAGCGGTTACTGAGTGGGCCAGAATAAGAAATAAGAAAATAAAACTATTTAAGGAGCAACTAGATTAGAAGAGTATTCAAGAAGACATTGTATGAAGATTGTCATTGCATTTAAACTTTTGCTCAAAGTTGGCTGGAAAGCATGGAGACGGAAGAGAGTCCCACAATCAAGAAGTGCTAGAAGAAAAACTGTTCGCACAGAACACCTTACCGCTTCAACTGTAAATTGATGAGACCTTGTTGCACTTCTATTACTGGCCTTAAATTCATAGAGTCTATATGCCATAGGAGAAAGTAATACTTATTTTGCTATAATACAAAAATGTGTCCCAAGGCCAAACGGGGGAAGGATAGCGGAACGTTGGTCTTCAATCAGTCTAATCTTAAATTTAGCTAGCTTCGATTATTGACCCAAACATACTTCAATATTCCTTACACTTCAACCACATTTTTACTTAGCATTCTTACTACAGCCACCATAATACCTCAGAGTCTCTATGAAGTCCTAACTGAATCCCACATGTAAAATTTGTTTGGAGGGCAGATAAAAATAACAGCATTTCATGAGAACAACTACCATGAAATACCTAGACAAAAAAGCACATGGAAACAACACTGCAGCGGTGAGAAAGTGATTGAAATCGAGAAGAAAAGACATGACTAATAATATTGCTGAGTCTTCTTTGGATTTTATCAAGAATCTCTAAATATGTAGCAGGAGAAACGAACCATATGTGGCAGAAATATTCAATGTATGGACGAATGGTAGATTTAGAAATATGTAAGATTCTGGAGAGAATATTTGTCCATCACGACACAGCGAACTAAATTTCTGAGCAGCAGATTTAGCAATGTATTCAAAATAAACATTAGACTTCATATCAGCCGAGAACGTTAGCCAGAGAAAACGGAATGAGTCATATTCCTGGAGGTTAGCATCAGCCATGATTATGACAGACAGAACGTTTTTCATTCAGATGATTAATAGAGTATAGTTTCGTTTCGGAAGCGTTAAAATTATCAAACCTATCCCTGTACCTTTTAACAGCAGATTGTAGTTGTTTTTTTTTTTTCTAAATTTGTACGATATGTCAATATATTTGAGAAGAGTTATGTTTGTGCAGTTGCTCCTAAGTAGATTGCAACCAACGCTATTTATGTACTGTGTGTGGTTTTGATATTCCTACCCGGAATCCCGCATATCCGGAATCGCTCATAACCGGAGTGCATCATATCCGGAATCCCTTATATCCGAACATGATTTTGATGTGTATATTTTAATTTTTTGAGTGTTATGTAACTGATTTGAAATTTCTGTTTTTCAGGAAATTTACTTTGGATAGTTGCTTGCGCTTATTTTACCCCAATGGCTTTTATTGGTGCAAAGGATGATGGGAATAAGAGGAAAGGATGACAACGAGACACATCTGCAACAAGATAACAAGGAGATGCGTGATTGTTATGAAACCTGGACTGAAACCGAAAAAGATATTGAAAAGGTTGTCAGTTTTATGGAAAGAAAGCCAGCATTCAACTATGACGATTGGAATAACGCGCGCAGAGTTAAAAAGTGTATTTCGTTTAAAAAATTTCAAGAACAAAAGCAAAACAATGCGGAAAATGTTGGGAATGACATTAGAAGAAAAAGAATCATTACGCAACAGCGATTAAAAATATCCTTATTAAATTATGTGTTTTGCATACGAAGTATACTTAATTTAATGAATTTTCATTAACATTACATAATTTATTTCTTTTTCCTTAAAGAAATTTAGTTATATTTCACTCACTATTAGCTTATTTTGTTTACTATAAAACATTAAAAATAAATGTTAAACCTGATTTTAGTTCCTTTATTTTAATCTAAATATAACCTCTCATATGCGGACTTTGTAACCAATTCCTCATATCCGGAAGACCTTCTTGGTCTACGGTATTTCAAACACAGTCGACATAACGCGATGATGAATGTATTATTCTGACTTTCTTACTATTGGACAATTCATAAATATAGCTTAGAGACAAAGATTATTTTCTCCAAGAGCTGCCAAATTCATGAAAATTGATTACAATCAATGGCAGAATCAGAATTTAATTTAGTTGGAATAATCAGCTCGAAATAAAAAAAATAACACACTGACATTGAAACCAGTGGGATTCCATTATACATCTCTGTAAATAGAACGGAAAGAAATTAATTTAATCTCACATTACAAAATTATGGAATCTTATTCATTAAATTTATTCACTTCGCATGGCAACATTATATTGAATCAGTCTCTAGATCTGCTGCTACAAAAGTTAGTTCATTGTGTCGTACTAGACAGGGTTTCTTTTTTATTCAGAATCTATCTTACATATTTACAAGTCTACCATTTGTCTATGTTTTGAATATTGCTAGCACATCTGGTTTCGTGATTCTGCTACATGATTAAAGATTCTTTATAAAAATGTAGATAAAAATCTGACATATTATTCGTCCTGACCTGGCATCTCGACTTCAGTCATTTTCCCGACTCCAGAAGGTAGCTTCCCTGTCCCTTTTACATAAATACATTTTCGTGTCAATTGTTCTGATAGACTTACTTCTATGACAATTAGACTGTTACATTTGCATCTGATAGATGTAAGAAACTGCAATATTATCGGTCTTAACCTAGTATATCGGCTTCAGTTAGTTTCTCACTGCTTTAATGTTGCCTCCCTATGTTATGGTCCGGTTCCTTGTACCAAGGTGATAGTCCAAAGTAGAACCAATAAAGAATAACACGAACACGGGTATGGAATAACACAGATATATTACAAACAGGAATACAGAGAAGTAGAAGTGTTAGTATGAACAATCAGGTTTAGTAGAGAAAACAATGTAGTCTCGACCAGTATCACTATTCCAATGTCTTGCAGTAATTGTCTGAACGCGACTCTGTTTCGGACTGCCTCTGACTCGACTCTTAATTCGACTTTAACTACTGACTATATTTAGTCACCCTCCACCAGGGCGTTATGTGGAACAAGGCCGGTTTAACATGGGATCTCCGATCCCATGGGCTCGGCCAAAAGTAAACCCATTGAACCCATATAAACGGGTTCAGGGCCGGGAGGAACCCGAAGACATAGAGTTCAACCGAACAGCCGGTCAGGAAGTGAACGACTGACGATATTCAGTCACGCCCCCCGGGACAGCATTTGGCACAAGGCCGGTTATTTAATGTGGGATCTCCGAGTCCGTGGGCTTGGTCCCAAAATATACCCATTGAACCCGCATAAACGGGTTCAGGGCCGGTTTACTTCCCCGAAAAAGACTCCGCCCTTCGGGTTCCTCCCCACCCGAAGGCAGAGAGTTCAATCGAACATCCGCTCAGGAGGTGAACGACTGACGATATTCATTCCCCCCCACACACACACACACTGGTGCAGCATGTGACACAAGGTCAGTTATTTATTGTGGGTTCTCCGAGCCCGTGGGCTCGGCCCAAAAATATGCTCATTGAACTCGTATAAACGGGCTCAGGGCTGGTTTACCTCCCCGATTGAGACTCTGCCCCTCGGCGTAGGCTCGTTCGGGTTGAGGATGAGAGTTCAACCGAACAGTCGGTCGAGAAATCGAGCGACTGACTATATTTAGTCGTCCCCCCACGAGGGCGTCATGTGGCACAAGGCCTTTTTAACGTGGGCTTTCCGAGCCCTTAGGCTCGGCCAAAAAATAGCCCAATTTGAACCCGTATAAACGGGTTCAGGGCCGGTTTTACCTCCCCGAAGGAGACTCCGCCCTTCGGCGTAGCCTCCTTCGGGTTCCTCTCCGTCCGTAGACAGAGAGGTAAACCGAACCGTCGCTCAGAAAGTGAGCGACAGACTCCTTGCCTACTCCTGAGGCGCAGTATTTATTAAGTATGGAATAGTCGATTATTATTATTTTGGGTAAAATCCCACAACACCCTATTCATTTTCTATAAATATTTTTATGGTAGTTATTCTGATAAACTTTCCTCTTTGGATTCGAGACTTTATGAATTTAAGCACAGACCTAGATTTGTGCGCTAGGTCTCCTAATCTTACAGCTGAAATATAAGATTAGAAGATTTAACAAGATGTAAACGTATGTTCTATGCTAATAGTTTCTTCTTGTTTTTGGAACTTGTTTCCATCTTCTTGCTTCCCAGTCAATTTTGATCTTTGAAAATGTAATTGCAATGTCGATCGTTATCTTCTGTCAATTACAGTTCTTTTATTGTTCTCTTTCCTCAATAGTGTTTTCTTTTCTGATATTCTCTCACAATGAGTAACCCCTTGCGTCTTGGCGGATTTATTAACCTACCTGGAGTGAAATGATTAAAAACGATTTAGAATTCTCTGACAATGAGAAGATAGTATTAACATAAAATTCCTTTTAGCATCTTGGGCTAGATCATTGGTATGTGGCCATCATGACAGTCCCTTAACATGTTAGAAAGGTTCTACATTCACTCTGTGCTTAATACATGAAACGTTCTATTGTAAGCCAAATAAATATCAATCTACCTGGGCGTAGATAAATGGTTAACAAGTAAGCACACGATATTGTTAAGTTTTATCCTTGCTGGATTCGCCAGACTTGTCACTAGAAGGCTATATCGGTACGTGTAAGTAAAGGGAAATAGTTGTCGAATTACTTAATGTTTCGAAACTTACTGGGAGATTACACACACACACACATGCACATACACACACATACATACACACGCACATACACACACAGAGCATTTGATTTAAGCTGACTGCCTTTCTTGTCGTGGCCAAAGTGATATAGCCGCGACGAACTAAACGATGGCTGTATCTACCATGAGAGATATGGTTTGATTCCTGCCAAAGATTGCGATCTTTCCTTTAATAATTGTTATACGGGAACACACCTATTCTATCGTTAATAGACTCTTCCACCTATAATAAGTAGGAGTAGTAGCAGTCGCCAGTCGGCTCAGAGGAGTTGGTCAGTCAGTCGATGTCGGACGACCGTTAGTCGGATATTAAAGTATCAGCCACCATAACTAGATTGCTGCGTCATTAAATATAATATCAAGTTCCTAACGTTTTGTACGTCGAACCTATTTTAGGACCGACTTAGTGAAATACAAGCCTCCACTGTGAAACTATTCTATAACAACTCGGCGACGAGGGATTCGGATTCATACAGAGGAAGAAAAACTTTTCGTACTCTACAACAATAATAATTCTCGAAATTTTAGACTGGCAAGTGAATATCAATAAATATACTGTTTAATATATAAACGGAATGCCTACTCAAATACGAGCAGGTTTAAACTGTTACATACACATAAATAAGAATATATATATATATATATATATATATATATATATATATATATATATATATATCTTCGATCATAGGTCTGATGAGAGAGCCGATAAAATGTATTAGTTCTGATCAGAATGACCGATAATCTAGCTTCGTTTTTTTTCCCACGAGTTGTATTTCGATATTGTAATTTTATAGTAATAATATTCATTCTTCTTATGAATTTTCTCGCTTATCAAAATTCTCGGTCTCTATCTATCTATCTATATATCTATCAATCACTTTGACTGATTTTATTTTCAACATCTCGTCCCAAGAGTTTCATAGATGAACGTTCCAGCAATCGATCCGTCCACTAGTCAGGATATATATATATATATATATATATATATAAAATAAAAAAAACGTTTAAACACTAATATTCTATGGTTATAATTTATTTCATTGGAATCGTAATTACGATCCAATTAATCAGACCTACAAATAACTCCTGGAATAAAAATAAAATTTATTGAGATTGTATGCATGAATGAGAGTGGGGGAAGAATGTGACAGGTAAATGGAAGCTCTAGAGAGGGGTACCAAACGAGAGAAGAACAGGAAAGCCTAAAAGTGAAGGTGGGGATTAAAATTTAACAGAGAGAAGTTTTAAAGAGGGGGGGGGTTAAAAGACAGTTTAAAATGAGTGAGATACAGATAAATATGAATTATTTTCCGATGCATTATTCATTACTGAATCGCTGAGCTAAATTAAATCAAAAACCGATATCGGAAATGGGTTTATACATTTGTGGTGACAATACACACAATAAAAGACAATATAATCTAAACTTAAAAATCAGAAGATGAGAGAGAGAAAGAGAAAAGAATAAAGGGGGAATATGGGTGGTTCAAAATCAAAAGAGCCGTTGTATGCGTGTGGGTGTGTAGTTTTTATAGAAGACTTTGTGCGTGTGCTTCAATGTGCGTGCTAACATGCAACTTCCACTAAATCTGTGCTCATCTCTCTCTCAGAATATATATAGGCCTTCATGTTCTCCTTTCTTCTGTTACCCCTCTCTTTAGAGCTTTCATACATTTCCTTCTCACCCTTGTTTCCCACTCCCATACATACACTCTCACTAAAATTTTGTTTTTTATACCCGGAGTTATATTTTCTGATTTCTTTTTGAATTTTTAGGTCCGATGATTTGGATCGTAATTACGATTCCAATGTAATAAATTATGACCATGGAATATTAGTGTTTGAGCCTTTTATATTATATATATATATATATATATATATATATATATATATATATATATATATATATAAGACAAAATGAAAGGTACGCCTAGCTGACGCGTTTCGTCTTCTGATGGACTTTATCAGGGCAAATGTACGGATTTTATTTCGCAACAGGTATTTAAATAAAGAAATAGAATTGTCGTTAGTTTTCCAAAATTTGTAAATTTAAGAATGCCCATAAACATATTAGACCGTTCCAAAGGCTCGTGTCCAATTAGAAAATGAAAAACAAACTTTTACATACTCACAAAAAATGCTTATTAATTCAGTACATCGTCTCCAATATTTTTTAAGGACTGTCTACCATCGTTCTGCAAGATTGATGATAAAGTTTTTGTAGAAACTTCGTGTTTTTATTGGAAGAATGCTGTGAGGTAGTATTCCCCTGATTGTAGAGAGACATTTTTTGTCATTTCATTTGTAGAAATCAGAACAAATGGAATTTCAAAGGAGCCAATTCAGGAAAATAAGTTGGGCGATGAAAGTTTTCCCATTATAACTCTTTAAGTTTCTGCAAGCTGTGTGTTACAATATGCGGTCTTGCGTTACCGTAGTGGAAAACAGCACCTTTTCGATTTGCCAAAATCGTTACTTTTTCTCTAAAATGCCGCATTGAGATTGCTGAGTTTTGCGTAATACTTTTTTGCAGTTATTGTTTCAACGGCTGGAAGAATCTCTGCAATTCCACCAAACGGACAGCGACACATTGATTGGATGCAAGCCACGGATTCTGCACATTCACAGGCTTGTTTCCATTTCCGTTTGAGTCGAACTTTATCATATCGAGTTATATTTATTATAAAACCCAGGTTGGTTGTTTGTGTGTGTGTGTGTTCGTTTATATATGGGATCGCATTTCCTACATTTTTCAAACGATTTCAACAAAACTTCACTTTTTTTGGAAGGTAGTGTTTCTTATTGTCTTGCATACTTTTTTCTTTATTTTTACATTCAGAATGCTTTAAAAATTCTATTTACAAGACAATTGTTTATAATAAAATTCTATTCAATCGGTAGACTCATAACCATTGAAAACATTTTTTTTTTGTTTGAGTTGACCAATTCGTAAAAAAAAACATGCGTGTCAGTCAACCTTAAACAATAATCTTCGTCATTTTTATTTTTCAGTCTTTACGATGGTCGATACTTGATCTATCTCTTACTGTTATATTCCCGGGCAACGCCGGGCTCTACTACTAGTAGGTTATAAATGTAAAGAAACTGATCGATTGTTTATCAGATTAATATGAGAAAAACATATTTTAGGTATGTTATATTTCTTGGTAAAAGTGTTAAATAACAGAGATAGAACGTATTTATATATAAAAGTGGACACAGATATCAGCAACAAGCAGTGAGAGCAATCTTCAACCCAGGTATGTTCTGTATTGGTTCGACTATTTATATATGCTGGGCAGTGGGGCATTATGGATTGTAAAGTCTATTGTATTATCCTGGCGGTTATCTGATTCTTTCAAAATGTTATTTTAACGATGACATTCTTTATAATTCCCTACTGCTTCTGAAATCTTTCAAGATGATATGTTCTAATTCTTTGAAAATTTAATTTAACGAATACATTTTCTAATGCATTTGAAATTTTATTTTAACTCTCCAATTTAATTCTCCAATTCTTCGGTAAACATATTTTAACTAAAATAAAGTTATTTTAAGTATTAAATTTTCTAAAGCTTTCAAAAAATCATTTTAATTATGAGATTTTTTTAATTCTTTTGGAAACTTATTTTAAGAATGACATTCTTTGATTCTTTGAGAGTCTTATGTCTATTATGCCATTCACAAATCTTTGGAAAATCTTGTAACTATTATACTTTATAATTCATTAGGAATCTTAAATTAGGAATTTTAAGTTAGGGCATTATCTATTTCTTTGAAAACGTTCTTTTAAACATGCCTTTATCTAATGCTTTCTAAAGCAAGATTTTCACTTCCTAAGTATAATCTGCTACTAGTATATTTTATACATATCACAATGTTTGCTTTACAGTTTTATTATTATTATTATTATTATTATTATTATTAGCATCTATACTTCTAATAAGTCTACATTCGGAATGTATTTTAGCTATTTGTAGAACGTGCTACGTAAGCTCTTTGCAAATAGGAACATATAAGATTCTTGAATAGATACAGATTTAAAAAAAAAAAAGTACAGGAATATACAAGTGTGAATGGTGAAATGAAAGAAATTGTAATATATGATCGATGCGGCCAATCGTCAATGTAGGTGGCTTGATGTAAAGTTTGAACCTGTCTGCTAAAAGGTCATTCTGATTTACATATTTGTGTTATGTATAGTTATAAGGACAGTGAATATAAGATGTTGAAAAGAACAGATAATTCAAGCTGCTGTTCTTATGAGCAGATCACCAACATCTTTGTTCTACGAGTCTACGCTTAAGTGGCGGTGGTCTGTTGCTCAGCGTGGCGAAATTCGCTCACGGCTGTCGATTCACACTCTCTAAAACTACTGATTCTCTCCAAGTAGGTCACAGGAAGTAGGCTGCACATCGTTGCGCATGCTCGAAAGTGAGCCGACAAAAAACATTTTCTAACATCCGATATAACTATAAATCGCGGGTTAATGAGAGCTGAAACTTCCTTAAACACTTAGAAATATTTGCATCTTGTTGCATTAAAAGTTGCCATACTGGCTTGCGTATGCGTTTCATATATTGCCTCTTGCTTAGTACAATGTGTAATATTTTTATTTTATTATATTACACTGTATAAAGATTAGAATGATTTATGCGTAAAAATATTCTCTTGTGTCTCGTTCTGCAGCCTTAGTTGTATGTACTAAATCATTTTATTGAGTATTTATGCAATATGTTTGGAAACAGCTTGATTAATTGAATGAAAACGTTTATTCTGTACATCATCTAAAGACAACAGTTAGCCTCACGGGATAAAAAGCAGAAGGGTGAGAGAAAAATCTGATTGAGAAACATAACATTTTTTCTAACAGCAGAGAAAGTAGAAAAATAATGAAGACACAAAATAAAACGGAAATGAAATAAAAGTAAAACATTAAAAGAAACAAAAAGAAAAACATTAGTGTAAAAAAAAAATGATGAAAATAAAAGAGTGAAAAACAAAAAGAAGGAAAAGTTAAAGAATGAAAATTATAATGAAAACAAATAAAAAAAAAAGGAAAGTAAAAAAGAAAAGAAAGATTGGGGGAAGAAGGAAAAAAATTGAATAAGAAAGAAAATAATTACGAACGAATTGAAGTGAAAAAATGATGAAAGCAAAGTTAAAAGAAAGACAGAAAGAAAGAAAGAAAGAAAGAAAGAAAGAAAGAAAGAAAGAAAGAAAGAAAGAAAGCATACGAGATAGATAGGATGAGAGTAAGGATAAAGGAGAGAAAAAAAGAGAGAAAAATAAAATGAAATGAAGAAATAAAAAAATGAAAGACTAAAAGAAAGAAAGAAAAAGAGACAAAAAGATTAACTGAAAAGAAAAATGAGAAAGAAAGAAAGAAAGAAAGAAAGAGAGAGAGAAAGAAAGAACAGAAAGAAAGAAAGAAAGACCAGAATGTAAAGGAGAATGAAAAAGCGAAAGGGAGAAGCAAAGAATGAAATCAAAGAAGACAAGAAACAAAAAATGAAAACAACAGAAAAAAAGTCAACAAAAAAGATAAGCCAAAAGAAAGAAAGAAAGAAAGAAAGAAAGAAAGAAAGAATGAGCGAAAAATAAACTTAACGATAAAAGAACATAAAGAAATAAAAAATGAAAATGAAAGAAAGAAAAAAAGAAACAAACTAGAAAGTTAAACAGGAAGAAAAACAAAAACAAAAAAAAGCAGCCGAGGAAGATAAACTGAAAAAATAAATGAAATTGAAATAAATAAATAAATAAATAAATAAGGAAGAACAAAAAAGAAAGAAAGAACGAAAAAGATAAACCAAAAAAAATTAACCAAAAAAAAAAAAAAAAAAAGAACGGAAAATAAAAAATAAAAAGGAACACCAAAAAGAAAAAAAAAGAAAGACAGAAAATCAATATTAGATAAAAAAAAAAAAAAAAAAAATGGAGAAAATATGGGGAAAATAAAGCAAGGGACATAAGAAGAATATAATAGAAAAGCAAACGATAAAGAAAAACAATAGAACGTCTGATAGACGTAATTAAGGAAACCTACACAGCAGTCAGTATTGTTTGATTAACAGTGGGATTAGCGGGTGTCAACCAATAAGCAACACTCCTTGCAGCCGACCGCAGCAAATTGCTGACTTCTCTCACTTAGACGTAGGATTGGGACGGCTTGAACTCAAACGCCATTTGTCCAAACAGAATCAAACGTGCACGAAATACATTCTCAGTTTAAATAAATAACACTACTGAGATCATTATCACCAAAACTGATGAGTATGGAAGCATAAAACAAAGTTGGTATAGGTCACACTACATACGCACATACTCTGAATATACAAGTGTGAATAAATGTACCTAACGTTTTTTTTATCACCTCACCACTAGCAAGGAAATAAAGCTGCTAAGACACAAGGGCTTATGGAGTGTGAAAGAATATAAAAAAAAGAAGACAATGTTAAGGAGAGAGAACAATAAAAGAACAGGAGTTACGAAGGCAGACGATAATGATTAACATTATATTTCATTTTTGAAGATCAAAGTTGACTTGAAAGCAAGAAGTCGGAAGCGAGTACCACAAGCAAGTAGTGTGATAGAAGAATCTGTTAGAATTGGACTTATTATCTAGACATTGCAATTTAAAATGATTAAATTTTGCCGACAATCTAATACTGCACTTAAATTTATAAAGCCTAGTGTCATCAGAAAAGTTACCATGGAAGTATTTATCGAAAACGTAATGGGAAGCTGCGCTGCGATGTTGAGAAAATAACTGTAAATGAAAAACCTGGTCAGGACCAATTACAATGTAGATTCTCCTTCGTATTTCATCCAGAATTTGAGCAGTTTTTTTCTTTTGTTTTTGTTTTGTTTGTTGTTGTTTTTTTGTTTTTTGTTTTGTTTTCTTTTACAACATTCTGTTTTACTCTTTGAGTAAACGTCAAATATCAAGAATCTCTAAATACATAGCAAACGCATGAGAGCAAAATTATTCACCGCATGGCCAAATAACAGTCTCTGGCGAGGAAAATTATCTAGCACGATACAGTGAAGCAAATTCACGACACGAGGAATGTTTAATACGTAGTGTATCTTCTTCTTTCCATCTTAAGACTAAAAGAACACAAAGCATAGATAAATCTCCCGACAGTCAATATTTTCACTTCAAAATAATCTCCCCTTCTCAATGCTGATACATTAGTCGGTCCAAAATGAATTACGAAAGATTTAATACCAGTAGTACGCCTAGAGCACCAAAGTAAATAGAAAACACTCAGAATTAAGTAATTACTTCTCAGATGTGGTATGCGGGGCAGGCAAAAAGTAATGCTCATTCTTCTTTAATTATAGCAGATTTAATTATTGAAACACACATGGCTATTGTAATTGTAATATTATTGGTTTCCTTATAAGGAAACTTTTGGAATTTATTGACCAATCATTGTTGGAGATTTATCAAATATTTCTCTTACAATAAACTTTTGAGGAAATATTGTTTCTCAAGTACAGTAGCTGTTTACTTTCTTGTCTTTTGTTTGGATGTCGTGTGAAATCTCAGCATTTTAATTATTCGATTATTCTCTCTTCGAGGTACCCATTTTAGTTGTTGCTGTTCGCAAGTGGTTTGCTTTCTGTTAGTATGGTTCAGTTCGTTTTGCTTCAGCACCGCCAGTCTACGAGATTAGGCAAAGTTTGGACGAGTCTGGTGCCATTCATGGCGTCCGTCTGAAAGACTCAATCTGACAAGACTATTTAAGAAGACGATATTTCTTTAGCAGCCTGGAGCAGTGAGAAAAACTACCCCTGGAACGGGTTATTCTACGTTCAATTCTTTCATCTCTTATACTACATTCTCCGAGGCATTTGAAATGATTAGTATTTACCAATTCCAAATCCTGAATGTTTATAAAGAATGCAGGAAACGCACTATAACTACTTTCATTCTAATTCCCGATGATGTTTTTTTTTTTCTCTTGGAATGGTTTATTTTGAGTTCTACTTTTTGGAACACTTGGTAGAGAATGATAAATTGTTGTTCAAAAACCGGTATGGAATTTTTACGTGATCAGTTCCCATTTCTTCACATACCAAAACGAATACAAAGTCTCAAGAATCCAAATCTAGATTTCAAAATAATTTTTTTTTCTCGGTCGTGCTATAAGATTCAATCCAAAAGTAATGTCTTTTTGCGGTTTAATTACCAAATTCTTCACAGTAGAAGCGCACAAAACATGAACAGAAATGTCTTCAGATTCCAAATCTCGTCTTACAAACAGTCTCCTTTTTAACTTTGCTATGTGGTTCAGTCTAGAATAATGTCTGCTCATTAATTGCAACAGATTTCATAGTAGAAGCACAGAAAAGATTACAAAATTAGAACAAGTAGTATTTATTCATCAACATAGTTTTATTCCTTCTCAAATGTGGAACGAGTGTCAGTCAAAATGTAATGACCTGTTTTTCTTTAATTACATAAGATTTAATAGTCCAAGAACAAAAATGAGCTTAGACGTATTAGGATGTGCAACGTAAGCATGAACAGTCTCATTCTCTTTCGAATGTGGAAGGAGATTTAGTCCAAAATTGAGGCTGGCTCTTTAAACAAAAAGAGTCTTCATAGTAGGAACACATAGACAATGGCACAAAATTCCAAGATCAAAAATCTAATCCTCAACGTAGTCTCCTTTTTACTTCATCACGATATTTCAAACTTTGAATGAGTGTATATATATATATATATATATATATATATATATATATATTATATTTGTTCATTTCGTTGAATATGACCGACAAAGGAAAATTTGTTGATTTTTTTTTTTAATTTAGTTATTCCAACATTATTGTATTTTTTCGTTCTGTGGTAATTAGTGCAAAATTTAGCCGTATTGTCCAAATGCTTTCGGCCAAATTTTTATCCATTTTCAGGGTCGGGGTTTAAGTGTTGTTAACTGCTTTTCATGTTTGTCTGTTTAAGATGTTTTTCTGCTGTTTGAATATTAGCAGCGCCAAAGCTACATCATAAACAGATAAACGCTTCATTGGAGGAATACTTTCTGCTGACTTCTTCAGAGCAGACAATACTCTGAACGTAGCAGAATTCAAAGAAGACTCTACAAAGAAGAATCTGCAATATTATTGATCTTAACCTGGTATCTCGGTTAGGTCACTTTCCGATCGCCGCAATGAAACTTCCCTAAGAATTGGCTACAAATATTTACGTGGTAATTAATCTGATAAGCTTTCTTCTTTGGTTACTAGACTTTATGAATTTAAGCTCAGTACTAGATTGGCGGTTAGGTTTCCTCATCTTACAGTTTAAATCTCTAGGTGAAACTGTATGTTCTCTGCTAACAGTCTCTTCTATCGCACTTCCCGCTTATAGAACTCTCTTCCGGCTTCTTGGTTCCCAGTTAAATTTGATATTCAAAAATGTAAATGAATTGTCAATCGGTATCTTGTGGTTTTGGAATTCCTTTTTTATTTCATTTTTTTATTTTATTTATCCTCCTATTCTTTTACTCCTATTGCGTCTTAGTGGCTCTATTGCTTTGCCTGTAGTGAAATTGTTGGTTATTTGGCCACTAATGTGTGGCCTTGAGCTGTCATGTTCCGTAAGCACATTACTTTTCTTCAGATGAAAGCAAGCTGAATGTTGCACTGATATGAGTGTTAACAATGTCCCAACGTAGGTGTCAGCATTGGTAATGAGGCCACGGGGTATAAGCACTAACAGAATGACGCCAATTCTTCTCCTGTCAGTAAGGCCAATTTCTATTTCTCTCTGTAGAATTCCCATTAACTCTACTGACCTATTTCCTTACTGTGTTTACATCAAGTAGAGCCTTTCCATAAACATTTACTAACATCCTGAAAATGTTTTTATCTCTTTGTCTTCACAAATACAGAAATTCTCTAAGAACTCTTTGCTTTTTAGATGTTTACAAAGAGGTAAATATTCCAAAAAAGATTTATGAGTAACAGAATAGGTGGGTGTGCTTATGTTGGGATTAACTATATTTTATGTTTTATGACTTAAAAAGCAATACTTTCTGACTAGGAATTTAAAATTTAGTTAAAACTAGGATTAGTTTGTGTTAAAGCTTAGTACATTTTTTTCACATAGATATTTCAAATACAATACAATATCTTGAAACTTAATCAAGCAAATGATTACAGGTAAAATATTAAAAATCGATGAGGTGTGTGATATGAGGAGGTGGTGGGAAGTGAAGATAATGTCAATAAGGAGGATCGATAACAATTGACATTTGATTTGAAGAATTTATGATTGTAGTGTTACAGGAAGCACCCGGACAGTACGTAGCAGTTTGGAAGAACAACATGCTGTCTGGCTACAAATTTCATTAGGAATACGGTAGGAATATCGACGATTCATTTCCAAGAACGTAACCAATTGTTTTCTAGCTGTAAAGGTTTGCCAAAGAATTGAGCTCATCTGAAATTTTGCCTTGGAAATAAGAAGAACTGAGTTAACGAAATCATTTAAACGTTGCATTTGAATGGATAATTTGTTGATTTGGAAATTCTTGTAAAAATCAAATAATTTTCAAATTTTAATGACATTTTACGGACTTATTCACAAATAAATGAATTTTTTTTTTAAACATGACTTTTAGAAAATCTTGATAAAAACATTTTTACATTATTCGGACTATTGTCCTCATCTTTGTCGCCATATTTATTACAACGTTTCGGCCGTTGTACGCTTCGGTCTTCTTCAGGTGGTTGAAATGTCGAACTACACCCTTTATTTCGCTCACTGGGATAGACTGTTCTAGTTCCACGTGCCATGTTTAATGGATGTCAGTTATCAGTTATCTCCTGTTAATTTCCCTCTCCAAGTTCTCAAGGACACATGGTACAGTGGATAAAGGCGTTAGTTAAAATACAGTGGCAGTACCGAAAGAGTGTGAGTTCAAAATCCGGTTAAGGCAGTGGAGAACTTGGAGAGGGGAATTAACAGTGAGCAAAATAAAGGGTCCAGTTCGACATTCCAGCCACCTGAAGAAGGCCGGGACGTACAACGGCCGAAACGTTGTAATAAAAATGGGGACAAAGATGAGGAGAATAGTCCGAATAATGTAAATAGTGTACATAATACCTCATCTCAGAAATATAGATAGATACTGAAAAACTTTTTTTTTTTTTAAATCTTTTACTCCCATTCCTTACTTAATGAAATATCCAGAAATGAAAATTCTAACCTTTACATATTTATATTAGACAAAAGCAGGACTCCGTGTCGAATTTAAATCATGATTTTTTTTTCAAAAGAGAATATCATTTACTGAAAATCTTTGAATTTTAAAATAAAAAAAATGCAATAAAACTAAGACATTATTTAATTCCAAATGTTTTAATAGCCTTTATAAATAAGATATATTAAGAACACTATTGTCTTAAAAATGTTATCGATGAATAATGAATTTCTACGAAAATTGTTTCTATTTTTTTTAAATTTAAATAAAATAATTTTTTATGTTTTAAATCTTTTAAAATTTTGTATTAATTTCACCCATTTAGGTGATACTATTGGTAAGTAAAAATTATATTTACTAATCATAAATGGAAAAGCGAATTACAAATCATCAAACACCATTATTTTTAAAAGGATTTTGAATTTTTTTATGGGTATAAACGTGCCAATTATTTTTGTATACGGTCGACCATAAACGGCATTAACAGAAAATAAGTATTATCTATAAATTTTCAGCAAGAAATACTTAAATTCAATGAAACATTAGATTACGGAGAATATTTTATGAAATTTTTGAGATTACTGAGTAATTAAAAATTATGTATAAGAGGCAACCATGTTAATTCAATTACCTTTTTAACGACTAAATTCCCCCATAGAACAACATTGTCGCGTTAAAAAAATGCATTTATGCGATATTTTAAACTTACAGTAAATAATAGTTGTTCCAAATCAAATTAATGAGAATAACTTAAATCAGCAAATATTCCTCAAATAATATTTCAGAAAAGTTGATTTTATTTTTGGAAGATTTTTATTTTTAGTAAAGGGTATTTTATTGCGAGGAAAGATGACTAAAAAACGGCGATAATTGGATATTCTTACAAAGAAATTTAAACAAAAACTACTTCTAGTCAATTCATATTAGTTTTAACAAAGTATTTTGCTTATTGGAAATTAAATTTAATCTATTAGCTTCAAATTAAATCTCAAATATCCGAGTACCATTTCGATACAGTACAGGGAATTTACTGTAGTCAAACAACTGTACGAAATAAGTAACAGAACAGAATATTTATTGTAAACAATGAACTGTGTCAAATAAGTAAATTTGTGGCACAGAAATTTACTATAGTCAAAAAACTATGTCAAAGAACTATACCAATAAACGAAGTTGTTTTACAGAAAAGGATATTTACAGCAAAAAAAAACAGTAAGAAACAAGCAAATCCGTGTAACTGGCGACATTTGCTGTAGTCAAACAACATACCGATAAGCAAATCCGTGTTAGAGAACACTAAATTTACTATAGTCAAAAAACTGTAGAAAATAGACAAATCTGAGTTACAGAAAATAATATTTAGTAAAGAGAGAACCGTACCAAATACGTTAATACGCCTTACAGAACAGGATATTTACTGTAGTCAAAATGCTGTGCCAAATAAGCAGTACACTGTTACAGAATAGGATATTTCGTGTAGTCAAAATCTGTTCCAAATAAGCAAATCTGTATTATAAGAAAGGATATTTAGATTAGTCAAAGAATGGTACAAATAAGCAGATCTGTGCTGCAGAACTTTTTTTATAAAAAGTATCACTCCATGGAAGGCAGTAAATCCACTAAGACACAAGCGGTTACATAGTGTGGAAAAACTAGGAGCAGAAACATTAATAATAAGCAGGAATATGAAAGAGCAATCAGGAGGACAGTGATTGACATTGCATTTGAATTTTTCGAGATTGAAGTTGGTTGGAAAGCATGTTAACGGAAAGGAGTTCCATAAGCGAAAAATGCGAGAAAGGAAACTTTTAGCATAGAAATTACAGCTATATAAGCCATCTCAACTGTAAATTGATGCCAGTCTAGTACTGCGCTTAAATTCATAACGTCTAGGTCTCATAGAGAAGAGCGATATTTGTTTGTAATTATTTACAAAATGTGACAGAACGCCAAAATTGGGAATGGGAAAAGGACTGTCTTTAACTTTATACTTAGCTAGCCACAAACTCTTTGACCCAGACATACCACAATATTACTAACAGCAAATCAACACATTCTTACATACTTTTCTTACTACATACAACATAATATCACAATGTCTCTATGAAAATTCTGACTAGTCCCTATATGTAAAATTCATTGTCTGTATGAGAGGGGAATAAAACAACAATTTAAAAACTAGCCCCAGTGAGTATTTACAATATGAAACAAAACTATTTAAAAGAAATCAAATAAAATAATGTTAATAATAACACCCACCACTATCCTTAAATGTAGCAGAAACATCGGTTAACTGGACGAAATCAATGTGGGACTATAATAATATAAAACATTCATTCCTCCAAACAATTACCATGAAGATATTTATAGAAAAGACACGGAGATGCACCTTTTACGGCAGTTGGAAAGTGACTGAAGCCGAGCCGACAGATCAGGACCAATAATATTGTTGATTCTTATGTGGATTTAATCAAAGATCTCAAGACAAATAGCACCAGACCATATGTGGCATCCATATTCTATCCATGGACGAATGGTAGACTTATAGATGTATCAGATAGATTCTGAATATTTATTGTCGCCCAAGAACTCTAACAAATAAGCGTCAGAAGACAGGGTATTTACTGTTGTCAAAGAACTGTACAAATGAACAAACACAAATTACTGACATTCAACAACAATAACAACTAATAAAATGGAGAACACATGTAACTCGAAGAGAAAAGGAGGACATAATTAAGATGTTGACCTTTCACAATGGCTTAACCAAAAAGTTTGGAAGGAACTCCTGATCAATACAGGAAACAGCAGTAAGACATATTGAATTTTCCTGACTTTTTTTTAAGAGACGGATTTCAAAAATTTCATCCGGTGGTAGTATGGCTACTCGGTCAATATGTGCCGAAATTTTCTTATGTTGAAACAGATAATATTATAACAATTACCATTACAATGATAATTGGAGAAAAATGACTATGCTCATGTCAATATATCCAATCAAGTTAAGAGGCATTAAGCGCCATGTTTCTGTTTATTATTATTATTATTATTATTATTATTATTATTATTATTGCTGTTGTTGTTGTTGTTGTTGTTGTTGTTTTGGCTGTTGTTAACTGAGCATGTTTATTTTTTACACCCTTGAATGAATATTAAGGTCACATGTGTTTGATGTATGTGACAGGGTCTTAAAGGTTTACCAACCATGCAATCAGTATTAATCTAATATGATTATCGACCCAGTTACACGAAGATTTACTCCAAGTATAAAATGTATATTTTATTATCGGCACTTGATGTCGATTACTGCTTTCTCTTAAAAAAAATCACTTTTTTCTACTGTAAACAATTTTGTCACGCTTCACCACTTTCAGTTATCGTTCATATTATAGCTTTAAAAACATATTTTTTTATAGCAAGATTTACTCATAGAATTTAGAAATTTCCATAAAAATCCATCAGCAAGCGATGATGGTAATAAAATGTCCTCTTTGAGTAATTTAATTCTTCGGGTTTTATTTTCGTTTGCAGGCCATTTCTTGGAATTCGGATAATTGGATTCCAGTTTCATATGTTTAATGGAATATTAATTCGTGATCAGAACGTTGAGGCCGGATTTATATTATGCATTACGAGAAGGTATTGGTTTTCTGAAACAATATTTTAAAAAAAATCATTAAAATAATACCTTGATATTGCTTAAATAGAGATTAGTGTCTCACATTGCTAGAAGCATGAGGCACACTGTGAAAATTAAATTAAATTTTACAAGTAATAGTTTTAGAGACGAGGTTACTAAACAATACTCTACCCCATCTGAATACTGAAATATTTTTTTAATAAATTTCACCCCCAGTAAGGTGAGTATGACACTAATACGAATGGGGTAACGGGGTGGGGGAGTGGGAGAAAAGACTGAGTAAAGGGAAGATGAATGAAAGGAGAAAGGATGAACAGGATTCAAGAAGACAGAAGATGGTGATTGACGTTGCCTTAAACTTTTGAAAATTATAGTTATCACGGAATCAAGTAAACGGAAGGTAGTTTCACACGCAGGAAGTGCGAGAAAAACAGCTGGGACCTAGATGCCAATCTAGTAGCACGCTTACATTCGTATAGTCTGAGCACCAAAGAAAGATCTCGTTACTATGGAAATATTGTAGAAAAGACAGGGGGAAGCCACGCCCCGTCGGTGAGAAAGTGACTGATGCCAATATGCCAGGTCAGTATCGATAACATTACAGATAAGTCTTTGGATTTTGTCAAGAACTTCGAGATGAATATCAGAGCAACAGTCTAGATATGGCAACAGTGTTTAATGCACGGGCGAATGGTAGATTTGTAAATGTGCCAGATGGACTCTGTCGCGAATGATTTTCTGGCATCACACAGTGACCCAACGTTCCTTGCAGTAGATGCAGCCATTAATTCAATGTAGTCGCTCCACTTCAAGTCAGTTGAAAACCCGAGACCAAGGAAGCGCAGGGCGTTGCTGATGATAGGCGGAAAAGTTTCTCTATGTTGATTAAATGAACGCAGTTTTGTTTTGGAAAAAACAAGATTAAAACAACTTATCTGTGTTCGTCTTGTCTGGTTTTGGCATCTTCGCACGTTGAGAGAGCAAGTTTCTTCAACTCAGCCAGGTATATATCCACGGATTCGCCGTATCCCAAGTGCCGCCCAATGAGCTGTTTGTACGCCATAAACGAATACATAGCAAAGGCTGCAACTAAGGCAGTCTTTATCTGGTCAACGTCGGATTTTGCTTTGTCATCCAGCTCTTGGTAAACGGCAAATGCTCCGATCGTAATTCTGAAAGGGATCATGTGCTCCGAAGACTTTACTCCACATAGCTTGCAAACGAGTTCCAGCTTCTGTATCCATTCAACCACTGGAAGACCGGACACCGATCCGTCAAACTCGGGAATTAACATTAAATCGAATTTGGGGTCTACAATGCGTCCGTCAATCTTTTTCCATGTTGTGGTGGTAGCGGCGGCTTGGCTAATGCAATGTACTTTCGTTCGTGTCATTTTGTCCTACGATACTCCAAGGTTAACAGCGCATGGTATTGCGTTCTTGCCTGGGGGGGTAGCAAGGACAACGCAATACTATGCGCTGTTACCGCTGACATTCCGTGGGACATTATCTGATGTTCTGTTTGAATTTCTATTATTGAGGAGTTTTCATTATTTACATTGCCCTCGTCTTCATGGCTATTATCACAACGACCTTAATCGAGTTCTTTTTTTGACCATGTTCACCATAGTCTATAAATATAGAATACAGCGCAGTACGTAATCTGTTCAATGAAACAACGTTAAAGATTAACACTCACGAGTCAGACCCTCTACTGAATCTGACTATATCGCCAATACCACCAGCAGTTGTTACGTAATTCTTCAGTCTTCGATATCAAAGGCTGGCAGTGAATATTCGGGAAAAACATGGCCGCCTTTATACACGTCGCATTGAATATTTTGAGCCTTCTGATTGGTTAACCCTTCTATTGGTGAATTATAAATTGAGTCAGCTCATTTTGGCTGGCTCACTAGTACACCAGGGTACCCAAAAGTTCCAACAGCTTTTCGTTCCAGATAACAGTCAAGGAATTTCGAACTGAACCCTTTATTTAATTTGTGGGGGTAGATTGTTTTTGTTTAACCAAGCATGTCTATCGATATCGCGTTTGTTTTCTAGTGATTTGCTCAAGTGAAATATATTTATTAATGGGAGTTCTTGTATCCTTCTCGACATCTGATGCCCATCTTGTGTATAATAAAATCTTTCAACACACATAATGAACATGGTAAAAATTAGGATTGAAAAATAAGAGCGTAACTCGAAAACCAACTTTGAAGAAAAACACTTACATGGCCAGTATTCATTTTAAGCAAAAGATCCCCATACTGGCAAAACCAAACCCATCAATAGTTGTGAAGCGCTTTTTTTTTTTAAACCAAAAACACAAGGAGTCATCTTAGCCACCAAAGATTAAAACCTTCCTACAAGATACATAATTTAATAAGTGGAACTGAAAAAGAAAATATTGCTTTTGTAGAAACCCTAACAAAACAGTTGACCAACTAAAAGCCGGGTGCGCTAAAAGGCTTTGTGATAAATAATGTTTTATAAAATGGTAAACAAATCTATCAGTGAACTCTCGGATAATGGCAAATTTAACTATGTCCATTTCACTATTTTATATGTCAGTCATTTATGTGCTATACTTGATACGCGCTTAGGCGATCATCTTTCGATACATGACTGACGAGGCAGATTTTTTCCCGCAGTAGTTTGCGTACTGGACATTTGCATTCCGGACAATTGCGTACCACACAATTGCGTCCGTGGACATTTACGTCCCGAGACGAATGTGTCACAGGATAATTGCGTAACTCTGCTAATTCTTTGAAGCTTTTAAAGAAAATTACCATAAATTTTGAAAAAAATAAAAAAAAAAGCGATTAAAAGAAATAAAATAAAAATGTTTATTTTGTTTAAAATGCAATGACAGATTAACAGTATTCCAAGATTGCTCCACACATCACCAATATGTTTTTGTTTCTTCGGCGTTTTTCTTATGATAGTGTGATGTAATGGAATAACCAGTCACCCCCATGAATGATTACACTATAGGTAGTAAGTACCTATAAAGTCAACCGTCTGCGAGAGACTCGGGAGGGAGTGAGAGTGAGACGACGCAAGCACGTCCTACCTTCCAATTAGTGGCACTCACTACTAGATTGACCTGTGTTTATAACTTTACCGTATTTCATATTGTACTGGTTGTGTACAATAAATCTTTATTCTAGTATCCATTTGGTGTTATGTGTTTATTCCCTTAGCACGGAATATAACATAGTGGTAGCTGAAATTTTCCTCGTCAACAAATATTTGCCCACCAGTGTTTGATTTTTCGGAACATAGGAATAGATTCCAAATAAAAATATATTCTATAAAATCCAGAATCTAATTGATATTTGTGGTACGTACTGCTGAAGTGAACTGAATCTGCTAGCTTAATTTTCTCTTGCTTTAAAAGAGAAAATTTTCTCTCTTTTTTATTTATGGTAATTACCTTACTGCTTGTTTAATGTAATTAAAGCTATTGGTGCTCACATTTCTATATTAAACAACTCAAATATCCAGGAACGCAATCGTCTCGTACTAACTGTCTTTCTACCGATCTGTTTGCTGTGCAGTAAAAATGAACTTATTTTCTTCTATTCACATGAATTAAAGCAATGGTTATTTGTATAATTTATATGAATAACTTATCCAGTGAAATCTCATGTCACAAGCTGACGTGATTTATTGGAAAGAGAAATTTTGCTATTTCGGAAGAAAGGGTTTTATCAAAATACACGTCATAATTAATTTTTATGGGAACGATAATTAAAGCAATTCATTGATACTTGAAATGTTTTTGTTTCCTCACCAACTCCAAAGCAATACAGCTACTTCAACATGACCACAAATGAAAATGCTTTCTAACAACAAAACTGTATTGCTTTTTTTTTCTGCGCTCCATAATGGCGTTTATAATCGTGTGATTGTTTCATAGCGAGTAAGCACCGTTAACACGATATGAGCCAGATGTTTATTAGCAAACAGATCATTGGACCAGATCCTGCTACGAATTAAATATTCATTTATTTTTTTATCTACGTCCCCAGTAAAAAAAGGATACATGTAAATGGGAAGTATAGCAAGGAATACTTACCTTATTAAATGAATACGAATATCAAATACATCTCATTGATTTAATAAGGAGTGATTGTTCTATTTAAACGGCGAATAAAATCTGTCGGATTTTTACTGTCGAAATTAAGCGACGGAATTAATAAGGAAAATATTCGTTTCAAGTTACATTTTTTGTTTTCTTTTACATAGACTATTATTGGGTACGTAAATAAAAAATTCTATATATTAAATTATAATAATAATATCTGATTTAATTATCAATGCGTTAATAAATAATTGTTTGCTAATGACCTATTCATAATATCGAAAAAGAATTCTTTACATATTAAATGTAAAAATAGTATCGTTTATATATATATATATATATATATATATATATATATATATATATATATATATATATATATATATAAGTGCGTAGGTATGCAGAAAATAGAAAAAAAACACGTTGGGTGCATAATCCGGGGTTCCTTAGTATTTTTTGTTTTTATTTTTAAGAAGACAGCGCTCCATACAGAAGTAGAGCTTATGAGCAGAAGGAATCATATTTTTAAACAAAAAATATTATATATATATATATATATATATATATATATATATATATATATATATATTCTTCTAGGAATAGTCAATTGACTAACAGTTCTGGTTCTGCCATTGCTGAACATTTGATAAATAGATGGGAATGTGTGGAAAATTTTAGTGGTGACCGATTTATTATTTTATCGAGGTCCCACTCCACATTTCACCTCAAGGTCCTAGAGTCCTTGTATATCAGATCTCGTGAGCCTCCCCTTTGTAAACAGAGGGAATGCTTGCTGGGTCTGAATATTATTGGACTCTAGTCCCTTGAAATTCATAATGTTTTTTTCTCCCTCCCTATTTAATTACATTCGTTAATTAAAATTAATATATATATTCGTTAATTAAAATTAATATATATATATATATATATATATATATGTATGTACATATATATATATAGATATTTATATATATATATATATATATTTTTATATATACATATATATATATATATATGTATATATATATATATATATATATATATATATATATTTATATATATATATATATATATATATATATATATATATATATATATATATATATATATATATATATATATAAGAAGAAGACAGTGGATAACGATTGACATTGCATTTAATTTTTTTAAGATCATAGTTGGCTGGAAAGCAAGTAGTTGGCAGACAGTTCTACAGGTGATAAGTGAGAAGAAAATACGTGTTAGCATAATACCTACGGCTACACTTAGCCAATTCAATTTAAACCAGTCTAATATTGTGCTTAAATTCACAAAGTCTGTGTACCACAGAGCAAAGTTCATCATAACAATTACCATGAAACTATTTATAGAAAAGCCACGGGGAACCTACATTACGGCGGTGGCAAAATTACTGAAGCCGAGATGCGAAATTCTTTTTTGGGATTTTTAACAATAATCTCTAAGTATATAGCAAGTGCACCAAACCATATCTGGCAACAAAACTTAAAGCTTGATCATATCTCACTGAAAACGTCGAGCGAAGTTCAATTTTCACTTTAAACAAATATGCTAATTTCTTTGCGATAATGTCGTTGGCAAAAGCATGAATTAGCTTTTTCTGATCACTGTATATGTCAAAAAGCACGGTAGACTGGGCTTTTTAACCTTGGGTAACAATCAGTTTAAGCTGACTTGGCTGAATACAGGATCATTGAGATTGCAACAGAAAACTAATTCACTAGCTTTTCCCACGAAATAATGTCAGTTCATAAAATAAAATACATAAAATACAGAAAAAGTAGTCTCTGTGGAGAGACTTGATTGTCTACGTCCTGAATTAACATGACAGTTGACAAAAGATATTCCCCAATGGGAAAATTTTTTCTTTGGGAAAGAAATGAAGAAAATTCATTTTTCCAAATGTAGTGTGTTTAAAAATATATGTATATCTCTATAAGCGGAAAAATGGTTGCTGGCTTGAGGTAATTAGCCTTTGTTATATATATTTTTTCTATATAATATTCGATCTTCGGAGTTCATTTTGAGTAGTTGTACACGTTTTTCGTCCGTGTTTATATCCCTGAAGATAGAGGACATATAACCTGTTTTTAGTTTCATTCATTTTGAATATCAATATTGCAATTTTATACTAATAATCTTTTTTGTTGTCCATCCTTTTGGTTATAAATTCTCTACTTATTTTGTAAATATTCGATTGTATTGCTTCAATATATATATATATAATATATATATATATATATATATATATATATATATATATATATATATATATATATAAAAAACAAATACTAGTACACATAGACATTTTTAATTTATTGCATTTCTAACTAATTAATAAACATAATTTTTATATAATTAACTGTACACAGATGCATAATAACTAAATATGCATAGAAAGTGGAAAATGATTTAATAGAAATAAATTCAATTTATCCATTATTATTAGGGAAAAAAAGATTCAGACAATACAAAAAATAATATATAATCTTCATTTCTTACTTTGTAGAATATTATCTTCTTGTAGTTCTCAATTAATGATTTGCAAATTCTTGTTGGTATTTTGTTTCATTCTTCTTCGCATATGGTCTTCAGATCTAGGATGTTTGGTGGAGGCCTCGATTGGATTTGAATATTCAGATAACGCTACAGATTCTCGATTGGGTTTAAATCTGGGGACTGACTTGGTCATCCCAGGATATTTACATTATTTTCAGCAAGCCATTTTTTCTTAGATTTTGCAGTGTGCTTAGGATCATTATCTTATTGGAATATCCATTCAGGAGGAAGTTCAAGATTTTCAACCCAAATCATTAAATTTGCTTCTGAAATATTTTCATATACTGCGGCATTCATTCTACTATCTATTACTGATATGTTGCCAGTACGTTTTGCAGAAAAAAAATCCCCAAACCAAGATGCAGCCACCACCAAATTTCACATTTGGAACTGTTTTCTTTTGTTTGAAGACATCGCCATCTTTCTTCCGTGCATGATTTCTAGAATTACGTCCAAACAACTTTTTGTTTCGTCTGTCCGTAATACTCTTTCCCAATACGATTTTCTACGTTCTTATGGTTACGAACTTATTTCAACCTGGCATCTCCGTGTCTCTTCAGTAGAAATGGAGTTTTCCTAGGGGAGCGGGATTTTGGATTGTTCCTATGAATTTCATTGCTTATTATCCGTTTAGTGACACAAATTCCTGGAGAAAGCAAATCATCCTGCAACTGTTGACGAGTAACCACTGGATTGAGTTTAATTTGCCGCATTAATTTCATCGAACATCTTGCAGAAATCTTCAGTGGAGCGCCTATTTTTTTTTTATTTTCTATACCATGCCATGAATGAACAAATGGCAGTAAATGGACTATTCATGTTGTCTGAGATTTTCCAGTTACTTTTACCTTCTTTCCAGAACATAATAATCAGTTCTTTTTAGAAATTTGTCAATTTTTACCTCTTGCCATGATGAAAACGTTGCAAGAATTAAACAATGTATTTTCTAGGCTAAAAATAGCTCTATATATATATATATATATATATATATATATATATATATATATATATATATATATATGTATGTATGTATGTATGTATGTAAAAATAGAGAGAGAGGGGAGAAAGAGAGAAGTAGGGAGAGTGAGAGAAAGGAACAGAGATAATGATATAGGGAGAATTATATCAATGAGGGAAAAAGAGAGAGGGTGAAAAATATATCACTCAATATTGTTTTGACTGATTTTAATGCTTCTCACAAGAAGTGGCTTATGCATTCTAATGTCACTGATATTGCAGGTATTTACACTTTCAATTTTGTTTATTTCGATTTTTTTTTTACTTCAATGCATTGCTTTCCTCGAAATCTTCCGTGGAGAAATCTTCCTGTTCTTCTTTGGTTTTCAACAACTTTGAGATTTTGTACGTTGGAATGAATGAAAAAATGCTTTTGAAGTGAAATATACATGTTGTCAGGGATTTCCCTACAATTTTTACCTTCTTTCCAGGGCTTAATAATCGGTTTGTTTTGCGAATTTGTCAATTATTTCCTGCTTGTTAAGATGATAACCTTCTTGCACGAATATCAATTACAGAATGTTCTCTTTTTATTTTTAAGCTAAACATTCCTGCTAATAACATTACTTGAATAATCTAGAGCATTAAAAAAATTTAAAAGTTTTAAAATCTGAAGTTTGCATTGTACGAATACATTTTTCACCCATAAAAATAGAAAAATGGGATTTATTTCTATTAAATGATTTTTGTTTGTTTTGCATATGCATTTTGTGTGCATATTTAGTTATTATGCATCTATGTACAATTAATTATATAAAAAGTATTCATTAGATGCAAATACAATAAATAAAAAAAATGTATGTGTACCAATATTTGTTGCCAACCACTCTCTCTCCCTCTCTCTCTATTTATATGCATCTGTGTATGTATATATATATATATATATGCATCTATCTATCTATCTATTTATCTATCTATCTATCTCTCTCTCTCTCTCTCTCTATATATATATATATATATATATATATATATATATATATATATATATATATATATGTATCTATATGTACTGTGATTGTAGGTGCGCGCGTACATTTAATCGTCACAAGAACTGTGTTCTCATCTCTCTCTCCCTGAATATGTTTCCTCCTAATATAACAAAGAGTGCACAGGCCGACATACGTATTACACGCTGTTTAATAAATAAATAAAAACGGGGCGTCTATTCCAAATAAATGGTGTCCACTATAACAACGTTTGTAGGAATAAAAGTGTCTGATTAAAAAGGAAAATACGATAAAACAAAAGTCAGTGTCAGTTATCTTTAAGAAAATATTTAGTAAAGTGGAATTGGTGCCAAAATCCAAACACACACACACACACACACACACACACACACACACACACACACATATATATATATATATATATATATATATATATATATATATATATATATATATATATATATACATATAACATATATTTTTTATAGTATGCTATATTTTAACGTTAATAATAATCAGTTCAATATCAGGGATAGAGTGTATATGAAAATGAAAGTGGACATTGATGTCAACGCCTAGAGGCGACAGTCTGTTTCATGCTAAAACAATCGTCAGGTAAATGACTTTTGCGTTTTGCATGAAACAGACTACTGTCGCTAGGCGTTGACATTCCACACACACACACACACACACACACACACATATATATATATTAATATATATATATATATATATATATATAAACATATATATATATATATATATATATATATATATATATATATATATATATATATATATTAATATAATAAGTTTATTATAATAAATTACAGTGAAAATATTTTTACATCGCTACACAAAATCTTTCATGTTTCAGTAGTAAGATGGTACTTTTTTAGGCGATGTTGTATATATATATATATATATATATATATATATATATATATATTATTCTAGGATCATTTTCCAAATTATTTAAGATGATCTTCGTCCTTCTGTCCTGGAGTAACAAATTGCCACACACGTTTCACGTATGATTTCATTTTCAAGGCTATTTTCACTGGTCTTTGGAGGCTGATAGGTGAAATTCTCTCTCACGTGCCAAGCGTCTTATAGAATGAGTTGGATCTTTTCTAATTGATCAGTTTAGCTCTAAATTAAAATGATGATCCCTCTTGCTGTTGTGACCTACCTTTTCACCTCAACTGTCCCCTCTTCACCGTTCTCTCGACGGTTCTCGAACGGACTTTGAAGATGGAAGCCAAAGTATGAATTACTATAAAGCCTGAAGAATATTTTTCCTCTCACCATTGCAAAAAGATTGGGTCTGACACAAAACGATTGTAACCTGTTCTCTTTTTAGCTAAAGAATTCAAATGGTAACTCTGTGATTCTTACGACAAATGGTGTCAAGATGGCTAAACTTGTTATCTGAAAATCTGGAAAAAAGGAAGTCAATCAGTTTAGTGATTTTTTTTTTTTTGATATTGTATATTTTGTGGGTAGACAATTAGGCTGTTACACGATTTGGGCAATTTTGCTTTTACACCCGATATGTATGATGATGACGTCAAAAGGAAAACTTTACTTTACCAACGCGTTTCTTCAGTTGATAGAGTTTATCAAGGCAAATTTTATTAACATTGCCTTTTTACGGTTAGATTTTTGATTAGATAATTTGTCTGATAATTTTTTTAATAAATTGGTGAAAGTCGATGAATATTCATTATTTAATTAAATTTATTATCTATCTATGTATCTATCTATGTATCTGTCTATCTATCTATAATTCACATCTATCTATCTATCTATCTATCTATCTATCTATCTATCTATCTATCCGCATTACTGTGACTACATATCTTTCTATATTTAATTCCGTCCAGGTCTCTCTGTCTATCTATCTATCTATCTATCTGCATTACTGTGACTACATATCTTTCTCTATTTAATTCCGTCCAGGTCTCTCTGTCTATCTATCTATCTATCTATCTATCTATCTATCTATCTATCTATCTATCTATCTATCTATCTATCACAACCTGTTCATATCTCTCTCTGTTCACATCAACCTGTCTCCCTATCCCACTTTGATAATATCTCTCTCACTCTCTCTTTCTCTCTCTCTATATATATATATATATATATATATATATATATATATATATATATATATATATATACATATATATATATATATATATATATATATATACACATATACACACACACACACATATATATATATATATATATATATATATATATATATAAATAAAATTAATAATTAATTAACCATAATAATATTACCTACTATTAATAAAACGGAATACAGTAAAAAATATAATAGTACATATTATCAGTGGTATGATCGGATGTGATTAAAAATGACGTAGGCAACCGGAAAAGGAAATTGCAATCTTTTTTATGGAGGAGAAACTGAAAATCAGAAAGTTTAACAACGTGAATGGATTAAGAAACATAAGCAATGAAATTATGTCGGACTATATGATGACGCATTCCTTTTGAGAAATGTGCAATAAACTATAAAATTCGGGAATGTCTAATGAAAACAAACAACCATTTTCAAAATCAGACTGAAATGTTTGAAACAGGCTGTTAATGGGTAAATCATAAAATAATGTTATTTTTATGTGCATTAAAAATGTTTTTAAACGTATTCAAAACACCTGTATACATGTAAAAAGAATTATACAAATCACACTTACACACTTTTTAATCATTTCATCTCAAGCAAGGTAACAAAGCCACTAAAACATAAACCGTTGGAAATTATGAGAAAATTACTATTAACCCATTAACTGCCAAATTTATTTAATGCGCATTTTTGTCCCAGACACGTGTCTTAGGTGTTAAAACAACATACAATATTAAAATCTTCTTCGAATAGATGGTACTTTGAAACTTTATAGAAACTAGAACATCCAATATATATGTGTATAAAACATCAAAACATAATATTGATTAGAGATAATAAGAAATACTTTTCAAATTAGTCATTATTTTTTTACTCGTGAAATGTAAAATTGCGACAGAAAGTGTCTTCTTACGGCTATTAAAAAAACCTTTAAAGGCTAAGTGTTGTAAAATATACCTCTGCAAATGCAATGTATGTAAGCAATTCAATGTAGTTACTATTATCGTTTTTGTAGAAACTAGAACATCAAATATATATGTGTATAAAACATCAAAAAATAATATTGATTAGAAATAAGAAAAAATACTTTCAAAATAGTCATTATATTTCTACTCGTGAAATGTAAAATTATGACAGAAACTGTCTTCTTACGGTTAATAATAAAAACTTTAAAGGCTAAGTGTTGTAAAATATACCTCTGCAAATGTAATGTATGTAAGCAATTCAATATAAATACAAGGAATAACATGTAGTGAGTTTAATTTTAACAGATCCTCAAATGGGGTTCATGGCAGGTAATAGGGCTAAGCTGAGAAAACAATAAAAGAACAAGAATTAAGAAGACGGAAGAAAACGACTGAATTTGTATTTATATTTTTAAAGATCAAAATTGGCTGAGTTTGTTTTGGTTTGTTTTACGGCATATCAACACCTCAATGGTTTATTTAATGGCGACAAGATTTTTATTGATGTTACTATTTTTTTTTTATTCAGAAATGTATTGCTGGTATTAAAACGTATTTTTATAATTTCATTTGTTCTGACCCCTATTGGGGGTTAACTAATTGCCTATACCTGTGACCCTGACAGGTGCTACCACCCTGGGAATACGAGCAATCAAAAGGTTGTTCCACACTCCTCAAAACCACCTGATCAGAGGCCTTGCTTTTGGACGTAATTTATCGTCTTATCCAAGAATCGGATATATGTTTTCGTCATACTCAAGACGGAAATTGACTGGGAAGCAAGAAAAATATACGTATGTATATATGTATGCATGTATGTAAGTATGTATGAATAGAAAATATAGATATATTCAGACAGAATTAAAATAACTAATAGATAGTTTTTGTTTTTATTTTTTAATTTAACATATTGCGTTATTTATTTAGCTTAAACAGAAATTTTAGAA